>AJFK01000470.1:0-202195 GCA_000467715.1 Hysterium pulicare CBS 123377
TGTATATTTCCGTTTGCTTCAACCCATGAACACCATCTTGGTATGAGGTTGATGAGCAGAACTTCCGTCATCAATTTTGTATCGGTGCGTCACCTAATCGTGTATCTGACTCCCAGTATAGGGGTTGATTTAGGCATCAGCATGCCCTAATAGTGTGCAACCATGGGTTGCCGTCTCAAGTTTGTACATTTAAGACTCCCACCTCCGTATCAACGCAAAGAACAAATTTTGCCATCTTTTTGACCACGTACGAGGGCAAACCCTTACTCTCGAAGGGGCCGTTCATCATGTCGTTCCCACAAGCTTCTTTGGGTGGTCTCCCTGTGGAGTTGAAGACAATGATATTCGAGCAGGTCTCGACAAAAGCATTCTTGAAAAATATTCGTCTTGTTTGCAAAGAGTTTCGAGATATCGTAACACCTCTCTTATACGACAAAATCAAGCTGTGTGTCGCATACCCATCAATTGTTGAGGACGAAGGGAAACATGGTGTACGTTTGGCAGTAGACGCTTTCGACTATGATAAGGAAGAACCCGACCCAATGGAAAATCACTTCAAAGATGTTCTCCTGTCTTTGCCTTCCACTCAATATCGACGTATCAACGTTTTGTCTGAATACGACTTCCGCATGTACACTGAAATCTCCGTGGAGAACGTGTTACTACTTTTCAGCACTCAGACCAAGCTTAGAGAGTTAGCGATTCCCACGATATGCGACTTCCCGTTCCATTTCGATCTATCGCAACTCACCGAGGGTGTAAGTCGCTTGCGGTCTTTCGAATTTGTTCTCCAAGGAAGGGGCCTGGACGTACATCGATATATCTCGCTTTTCAACGCTTGCTCACCTGCCCCAGATTTAATTATCAACATTGTCCCAAACGGTTCCAAAAGGCATACCTCGAGGCGCCTTCGTGATCTCGATGCCTTACACCACCCTTCGATTGCGGCGAATCTTGTACGGCTGAATTTAAGCGCCATGGAATTCAATTGGATGGAAGATGGCTTCGAAGATTTCCAATTCAATCGCCTTGAAGCCCTAGAGCTCCTCTCTTGTCGGGAGGAGCACATGTTCTTGGAAAGAGTGACAGAGGCCCCAGCACTCTCGGCCTTACGTGTTCGTCAAAATGATCGGGGTTTCGACACCGAGGGATTAGGAGCCTCGCTCACTTTACTGCTTTCCAAGCCTTGTCAACTCAAAGAACTCATATTGCACGTCCACAGGGAGGCTCTACCGCCAGTGTCAGCTTTAGCCCGCCATGGTCCCACTTTACGTCTGCTGGAAGTTTCTGGCCCCACCAGATACATTCGACACATTCCTCGCTACTCAGTCGAAGATACGGCTGTTTTATTGAAGCAATGCAGCTGCCTGACTCATTTGTCCGTAGCGCTCCCTTCGTATCAAGGCCATCCAGATTCATCAGGCCGAGACCTACAGTCACATTTCAAAGCCCGATTCGTATGTAACAGTTTCTTATTCATTAGAGGCCTTTCTTTGGCGATCCCTTCAACCACTTTCCCGAAATTTTCAGGCATTGACACTGACAATCAAATTGTTAGGCTACCTTAATGCAGGTGTTAGCTGAGGCACCAGCATTGTTTTCCCTTCGCCTTCATATGCTTGTAGGAAGCACCAAGCAGAAATGCTGGGGTTGGTTCCAAAGATACGACGATATCGAATCGAACAAGAGGCGATATATTAATCCCCTTGCAACAAATGTCCGTGCGACTTTCTTCGACGATACAGACGCCGCATCGCGGTTGTTGGGCATCGCTCTTTACGTAGACGATGATGGACTCGTGCATCAGGTTGATGAACGCTATCATTTTAGCAAGAATTCGGAATTTATACGCTATCTGAGCGAAGAGCAATGGGAGGATAGCTTGATCGAATTCGATGAGGATTTGGCAGACCTCCACTTTCTCAAGGACCTCTCTCGATCGCATTCCCCGTATGACGACGAACATTATTGAAAAAAACGCGAAACACCCCAACACACATTTTATTTTTAGTGTTGCTCTACCACAACTAATAACCTTTAGACTTGATATTAAGCGTTGTTTGACATCGAATTGATGCAGACTTTGCTGTCGGAATATTGTGGTCAGTGGCATCTTGATTCTTGTCTTCACTATCGAGATCACCTGGGACGATGAGAATAGATTCTAGATCACATTCATAGCCGCTAACTCTACGTGAGGCTTCCAGAACCTATAAACAAGTACCGGAAGATAAATGCAAAGGTATTTGGAAGACTTCCAATGAGATATTTTGCTGCGTTTCCTGCTAGCTTTCGGGCTACACGTGTGCGGCCATTTGATATCTCTACAATAATTTAGAAGTAAAGAGGTGTTTGTGAAGCCGATAAATAGAGCAGCATTCCAGGTTGATTCTGAATGCCTCAGGCCTGCGAGGGACGTGTGTGCATGGTCTAACCTGATCTGGTAAGACTCGTCATTCCGGTCATTTCCCTCCATCATCGCACTCGATCATTTCACCTTTCGCTCACCTCACGGTGCGGGTTCAGCGAGGCTTTCGCACAGCCAGAGGTCCGCCGTCAACGAGACTCTCAACTCGATGCACTCGAACTGATCACTCGAGCTTTTGATTTTCACTAACTTCACGATATTGCAAGACGCAACTTACTTCACTCACAGGTACATCACACGCTTCATGAAGGGTTGTTGATAGGTGGGTAAATACAGCGTCGAAGGTGCGAAGAACATTAAGGGCGGTCTTGCGAGGCTTATTCACGACCACTGTCATCAGTAAAATCGGCTGGCTCTGGTCTACTGATTCTTACGACGAGCGGGCACCAGCCCCCGGCGAAGGTGGTACCGTCACTCACACTCTGAACTTAAAAGGCTCTTCAACTCACCGTTGAAACTATGTATCGGCTCGCTCGTTTGCATCATCGGAAACAGCTCCGAGCACGTTCTCCTACTTCAACTACAGAAGCACAAACGAGCGATATCATGCCACGAGTCTCTCTTGGACACCTTCCCATTGAACTCAAAACCATGATATTTGAGCAAGTACGGTTAATCTGACCCTTTTCGGATGATTGGCATTGTTGGCTAAGTGCTTTTCTGACTGTGATCAGATTAGGAGCAAAACGTCCCTGAAGAGTCTCAGTTTGGTGTGCAAGGATTTTCGAGACATCGTTCAACCCTTGATACATGACACAGTTATACGAAAACTCGACATGTACAGAGATTCTGCTGGAAGATTTATGCTCGAAAAGGATGCCCAGTATGAAATGGGTCGTCAGCGAACGAAGCGATCATTACGACTATTGATTATGTTAATTAGAGCTCAGAGGGCAACCACCGAAGAAAGGAACAACCTTGTGGCTCAAACTCTTCGAAGCATTCCTCCAAACCAGTTCCGAACGACCATTTGGAAGGGTCTTCCATTGTTCAAACTATCCTTGGAGAACCTAGAGTTACTTCTTCAGACCCAGAGTAAGCTCCAGCATCTCACTGTGCCCTTGGTATGTGGTTTTCCGGGCAAAGAGAATGCTATCCGAATATCACATCTTCTAAGTCGCTTGAGTTCTTTGGAAATTACTATCGGTGATATCGATACAAATCTGGAGCAGGATGGGTGGCTTTCAATCTTCAGCAACTGCACCAAAGTTCCATTCCTATCTATAACTATCCAGCCGGATTTTGCACCAAGCTATTCTATTGGCTTTACTGCCTTTCTACAAACCTCCATGCTCTCGACAAACCTAGTTCGGCTCGCAGTCGAAAAAGTCGCGTTTGATGCCGTGGTAGCGGCTGGCTCCGGTGACCTGCATCTGCCATGTCTCAAAGCGCTTACGCTGGATGAGTGCTGGGGAGGCTACATTTTTCTTGACAGTCTCAAAGAAACACCTTTGCTGTCGGCTCTTTCCATAAGCTCCCCAAATTACGATATCGATAAAACAAAATTTCGGAACTCTCTCTCCACGTTCCTGGCTACGAAGAAAATCTCAATTGTGGAACTAATTTTACACGTTCCCCCGTCGGTTTTGCCCAGCATATCAATTCTAGCTGGTCATTCATCGACTCTTCGTGCCTTGGAATTACTTGGTCCCAGTATGTCGCGTTCTCGGCATAGCAGCTACAACCTCGAAGACCTTTGTGGCTTGCTGAAGACTTGTGCCCGCCTTGTCCATGTTTCAGTTGCTATGCCCGATTTTACAAGAAATACTGAACTTGGACGCTTAGCCGATGCAGGGCAACCTTTCACGGCGTACTTGGTAAGATAATTCTTGAACTCACTTTATGCATACGGCATTCATGATATCACACTCTGTATACACTCTTTTCGTTTCTCAAGCTACTGTGTGCTAATCAACTTCATTAAGGATGTACTCTCGGGCGTGTTCTCTAATATGCAATCGTTAAGCTCCATCTGCTTACATGCATTCATGAGACCTGGCTATGATGAAGAATTCATAGGTCGCGCACAGCGTAACAGCTACAGGAAGAACACGCTTAAGCCTCTTGCAAAACATGTCCACAGGTCATTGTTCAAAGCTGCGAAAGCCTCTGCTCATCCACAACCTCCGCTGTTGCTCACGGTGATCCTCTACACCGCCAGTACAATTTGGAGGGTAGGAATACGATATATTATCAAAAGGGATGACACCGCCCGCGCGTATCACTTGAATGATAAGGAATGGAGGGAGACACTGGTTGAAAATGATGAGACTTGGCTAGACCTGCACTTCTTCCAGAAGTTCTTAGAGCCCCCTTGTGACCATTAGGTGTTCATGGCAGTCGTGCCACTGGAAGTGGCGCTGGGAATCATCACGGGTTCCTAGGCGAGTCCTAGGTGTGCATTATCAATCAAGGTGGAAGTCTTGGAGCAACTCACCTCTACATTATGTGCTCAAAAGCAACATGATTAGACGAATCTAGGGAAATCGATATGGCAATTCAGACCCTTCCTACAAAGGTAGTCTGAGGCCCCGGCGACGATGTTGTGATCAGATTATCATAGCCAGTTCTTTTGAAATTTCAACTTGGCATTAACCGTCGTCTTGCCATGGTGATGTCTTTGTGCAGGGCCTGTTTCTCCAGATCTCTGTGAGATTCTGTGGCTGTGCATGTGTGGCGCTAGCGGCCACATTTACCTCGAATGCACGTCATTGCTTTGCTCCATCATCGTCAATTTTCCAGAACAAGGCATCGCAAAGGACAACCACCACATCGCAGCACCTCACCCTATACGCTATCGCGGTATTTCGAAATTTTCATCCTCTCCTCCAAAGTGATTCACTGCCTCGTAATTGTCCATCTGTACCAGATCCTTTCCACACAGAGTCACGAACGAACACCCGCCTGAATGTCAGCCAAACGCAAACCAACAACCGTCCCCTCGACCTCAAACGGCCAACCCGACCCTCTCACCACGACGATGCCCTCGTCTTCAATCCGCTCCAACTCAGACAACCAACGCTCGCCTCTCCTCCCTACCCGCCTTGAATTCCTGCTCCTCTCAATCTACCCCCTCACACTCCTCCTCGGCTCCATCTTCAGCACCCTAAACTCGGCCAGCCGCAACGCCCCCTACAGCGCAGCCTCTCAATCGCACCCTCCCGAATTCGCCCCCTCGTACTTCGCGCGCAAGAAAAACGTCTTCAACGTCTACTTCGTGAAAGTAAACTGGTTCTGGACAACGCTCTCCTTCATCGTCTTCCTAATCCTGAACCCTGGTTTCGGTTCCGGCGCGACACCGAAGCGTCTTCGCGCTATACTGAGATATTTCGCGGTTACGGCGTGGTGGGCTATGTTCACGCAATGGTTCTTTGGTCCTCCGCTTATCGATCGCGGGTTCCGGTTTACGGGCGGCCAATGCGAACTACTGCGAGATGAGAGCGCTCGACAGGAGATGAGTGAGACGAGAGAGTATTTCACAGCCGCGACTTGTAAAGCTGTAGGCGGATCTTGGAAGGGTGGACATGATATTTCTGGACATGTGTTCATACTCATCTTGGGCTCGGCGTTGCTTTGGTTCGAGGTTTTGCCCGCTTGGACGAAAGCTGAGCAGTTGAGGGATGGACGGAGGATCTTGCTGGCTGATGGTAAGGTTGCGAGTGTGGCGGTGGAGAAGCAGAAGGAGAAGGGTGAGGGTATCCCTGAAGGACATGAGGAGCAGATGAAGGCGGGAGCGAAGGTCGCGCTGGGTGTTGCGGCGCTTATGTGGTGGATGTTGCTTATGACGGCTGCGTATTTTCATACGTGGTTTGAGAAGTTTACGGGACTGATGGTTGCCTTTGTGGGATTGTGGGTTGTGTACTTCGCGCCGAGGGGCGTGCCTCAGTTACGGGCTGTTTTGGGGATGCCGGGGGTTTGAAAAGGGTAATGAGAGTTGCTCATGACTTGTATGGATTTGGCTATAGAGAGATCCTAGATGTATCCTTTAATATCATGTAATAAAACGCTCTACTCATGAAGACTTGGATTTTGAAATAGGAATATGCACTTTGCTGCGTGATATTAACTACCAAGAAAATTGGGCTATCCAGATAATACGCCTTAACAACGACATATATGCACTGTTGACTGAATTTCAACATGCACATTGGCAAGATCCTATCCTCGCATGACCTCGAAAGAAACAGAAGCCCACAGCAACTCTTCCACAGCGCTCTCAAACCAGCAAAAACCCACCCAATCAGCAGGCACAACCCTCCTTCGGTCCACTCGCATCCCTCCCCCCAGTCAAATTCACCCTCGCACTATCCTCTCCCCTCCCCAAATTCGTATTCCCACCCACACCCCTCGGCCCCTTCAGACTCGTCTCCGGGATCGCATTCGCAATCGCCGTAAACACCTCCGCGACATTCAACCCCGTCTTCGCGGACGTTTCAAAGAAAAGCAAACCCTCCTCATCCGCATACGCCTTCGCCGTCTTCGTAGCCACCTTCCTCGCATCCCCACTCTCCTCTTCCTCGTCGTCGCCTTCGCCCGCCGGCGCCGCATCCGCATCCTCATCATCCCCACCACCGCTACTAGGAGTCGAGTCCGCAGAGGCGAGATCGAATTTGTTTCCTACAAGCGCGATGACGATGCCCGGAGAGGCTTGGCGCTGCAGCTCGGCGACCCAGTGTTGGGCTTTTGTGAGCGAAGTTGCTTTTGTGATGTCGTAGACGACGAGGGCGGCTTGGGCGTTGCGGTAGTACATTGGCGCAAGGCTGGCGAAGCGTTCCTGGCCGGCTGTGTCCCAGATTTCGAATTTGATGGTGCGGGTCGGGAGGTTGCATTTTTGGGTTAGGAAGGCGGCTTTGGGGATTTTTGGGTAAGCTTTTGGAGATGCTTGGGGTTGGAGCAGTTGGCGGGAGATGAGTACGAGGTGTGGTGGAGAGAGAGAGGGATACGGGAACTTACCTCCTATTGTTGGTTCCTTGTTCTCTTGGAAATCGTTGTTTACGAAGCGCATTACTAGTGAGGACTATATTTCCAGTCATTAGCATATTGAACTCCAATCGCCGGCATATTCAATCCTCACTTTTCCCACAGCAGCTTCCCCCAATAGCACAAGCTTGACACTGCTACTCGGCTTCGGTGCCGCCGCAGCTCCTGAGTCCGCCATCGTGTATAAATGTGTGTGAAGTTGAAGAGGGCGGTTCCACAAAGTCGCAAAGACTAGGCGTGGATTTTCGAAGCTTTCGAAAGCTTGCGATACCGAGGAATTCAGGGTATCGATAGGGGAATCGTAGTGCAGAGTTTTGAGGTCGGTGTTGAGGATGCAGGCAGACGGTTTGAGACTGCAATGACGACTCTCCGGATAAGGTTTGAAGGCGGTGCGGGCACGTGATTGTTGTGGCTGAAGTGGCTGAAGCGACTGAATTAGCGGCCAATGCAAGGAACCAGCATCTCAGAGGTTGTCTTTAAGTTGCGCGAGAGAACTGTTGAATAGTTGTACATGCCAATTCAATACGCTTCTGTACATTCATAAGATACTCGTCAATTTCGAATTAATAGTATTAGTCTCTATTCTAAGGCTAAACTTAGACCTATTTCGCTTCCACGCAGAACCAGAATCTAGGTATAGAATAGTACTGGGATCCTTTAAGGAAAGAAATTAACACTTAATTTCTTCATCAAGTCTGCGTTCTCTGATCATTTCCGTATCTTTTCCATGCATGAGCAGACCAAGCATGAGCACAATTGGCTCACTGATCCATGGTTCACATCAAACACAAAACTCCCCAAACCATACTTAAATCCCCAACTCCAACAACTACCTCCCAAAACCACCCACAACACAACATATATCTCTACAAAAGACCAATCACCTCCGCCAACAAAAAACAAAACACACTCACAACAATGCCACTCCTCGCTCGCATCCTAACATCCTCCCTAAAAGGCGTTTCCGCATGGACTTACACTTTACCTAAGTCTCTCCCCTTTAAATAACTCTACTCAACCCACAGCTATCGTAGGAGGGACTAAACCTTCGACCAGCTCCTACCACGAAAGTCACGTATACGTTTTGTATTTCACAGGCGGCGTCGTACTTATTGCTGGATACGCGGGCGAAGAATAGAGATGAGGCGCTGAGAAATGGGAGTTTCGGTAGGAAGTTGGAGAAGGGGGAGGAGAATCTGAGTTGAAGGGAGGCGGGGAGGGTGGAGATGGAGTTTAGGTTGGTGCTTCCTTGGGTGGTTCGAGGAGACGGATTGGGGGTTTGTTGAAGAATCTTAGGATGGTATAAGGAGTTTCGAGATTGTTATTTTATACGCTTATACCCCACTCAAGATGAAAGAGATTTCGGTTATGCTGGGGGAACGATAAGACTACTCGATCGATGATACAGAAGTTGCCTTACTTGCAGAGTATAGGAAAGGAATATCTCCACTCAAGTAAGAATCTTCACCTCTTTTCTCTTCTATACAAAATCAAGATTTATGAAACAGGAAATTTGGAGATTATCTTACGGATGAAAAATCCAGTTTGAGGGTGAGTGCGGAGATGAACACTGGTGCACGCATGACGATGATAAGGCCTTTACTCAACAGGGGATATCTTTAAAATTAGCAATATAAACTCCTTTCCCAACATTCATATACCAGATTCCAGGAAAATCTATCTTCCACAAAGCCTTCCTGATGGAAACCCCACTAAAGTGGAGGTACTATCCACACCCACAATACAGTGTAAAGACTAAACTCCATACTCCACATAACGCCATCTTCAATAGTAGGACCGCTGCAAAGTGATGTCATAACTCGCTCGTAGCTCTACGGAACCTCGTGTGGTTGCTGCACGGATCCAGAATGTAGCTCTGCTCCATTGAATGTCTGCTGCGGAGGGTGGGAGATCGGTGACACCGGAAGTTCGTTTCCTGTAGTATACACTGGCACCTGATTCTGCGGTGGCGTAGCAGAATATTGAGGGACAGGTGATACTGAAGGTGGAGGAGCGTATTGTGCGTACTGCTGCTGCTGAGGTGGGTATTGCCCTTGGTATTGTTGCGGGTATTGACCTTGCGGGTATTGGCCTTGTGGATATTGGCCTTGCGGATACTGGCCCTGTGGCTGCTGATACTGAGGTTGCGGCTGTCCCGGCGGGACGTATTGCGGAGGAGCTTGGTTGACGGCTACCGAAGCAGCCTGTTTCTCTTGAGACGGTTCCATCGGAGTACCTGGGACGACGGCAGCGGGGACGGACGGAGCAACTGTGGTGTTCTTCTTGGCATTTCTGCGTTTCCGGAGAAAGGCGAGCAGTGCAGCAATGATAGCGACTGTGGCTCCTATGCCACCTCCTATGCCCCCTTTTGCTCCTCCAGAAAGACCCTTCTTTTTCGAATGATAGGTTGGATTTGAAGATAATGGAGTTGCCGTCTCTGTGCTTAATGGTACGATGCTTGATGGGTACGAATAGCTTGTTGGATATGAGTAGTATGATGAATACGCGGCTACGGAGAAGTCAGCACATATAAGAGCCCTTATTCGATATAGAGCAGATATTTACTTACCAGACGATGCAGTCGGGCAGGTGAAGGTTTTATGTGGGTCGAGCGTAACGCCCCACCTAGATAATATCAGCCCACCATCCACTTTCCCACCTTTCCAGACCAAACCGTCTCTCTACTTCCCGAAGAGTATACTATGAATTGTGACTTACGTGCTACAGGCATAGGCCGCCTCATTGAATGCAGCTGTGAGGTTCGAAAATCAATATCTGCGACATCGCGGTGGTCTGGATAGCTAGACTCACTTTCCTGATCGGTCGCGTCGCAGTTCGCCTTGACACAGCAGTAGACGAACTGAGCGTAGGAGGAGCTAAGACATTGACATTTTGAGTCAAGTAGCGTACATCCAGCAGCGGTGATGGCCGTGTCGTCGTAGACGCATGTGGCCTACGCAAGGTGTGCTGTTAGTTTCGAAATGCGTGTAGGTGTATGCTAATACAAAACTCACAGCGCAGGTAGGATAGGAAGTTTGCGCAAGTGCAAATGGAGTGATATATGCTAACGTTGCGAGGAGCGGGAAGCTTTTCATGATTGCGAAGGTATACAGGCCCCTCAGCATGAAGAAAATGGGGCACGACGCACGGTTAAGAGTCTCGAGGCTTTAACAACTCCTGCACGCGCAGGCGCAGTGGCTTCACGACATGTCCCAGACCGATGTGGACTCGCTTGGCCTTGCTGTTGAGAAGCCAACCAGCGTTTCGCCAACGAATTGAAGCATTTGTGGCTTCGGGTACTGAGAATGCCTTGACCCAATCCAGGCAGAGCTGAAAGGATAGCGCCCTTCAGAAAATATTGGTCCAGGGTCTTTCCCAATTTTTGCTAGCATTAAAATCCATGGCCTTGACGCCGTCTTCGAATTGTGTGACAATAACGGGCCTTCAAGCCTCAAGCTTCAAGCTTCGGGGACTTTGATCTGCCGAGGGAGCTTGTGTGATCGATAAGCATAGATCGGCAACCACGAGGGGGCGTCGGGGATTCTTGAGCGACTCGAGCCTCAAAGAATTCTTAAATTGCGTCCGTGGCCGGAGACGAGAATTTTGAATAGAAGCGAGAGAATTCCGGAAGCGCCCACACCTCTGCGCCTCGAACCACTAAACGAGAAGGAACCCCTAGACGAAAACAAAACAAGTTCCAAGCTCGACCCATTGTGGCAGTGCAAAAACGGAGGTGTAATAGAGAAAAGTCATGCGAAGCGTAAATTCATCTCGCGAGGTTCTTGGCTCATTGTTAATGCGCGGTTTTTTCCGACGAAGAAGTTGATGTAATGAAAGCAGGTCTCTTGCTAGCAGACATGTTGTCGGCCAGACTAGGCGCGTCTGTCGAAGCAACTTGGTATTGCGAGTAGGAAATGAAATCAATTCCTTGGAGAAAGCGATTGAATGCAGAGATGAGATCCATTGGATTAGGAAGATGAATGGAGAAAGCCTCGTTGTTGAGTCTAGATACTTGGGACCATTTCGCAATTTGAAAGACCTTCCATTTTCTACGGTACCGCAGTTCAAGGCTCTTCCTTAAAGACTTAATGTTTAAGCCTTAGACGTAAAGGAGTCCTCTTCGATGGGTAAGAGAGTTTATGATGTGTCGATGTGCTGCTGTGCTGCTGTGTTCACGGGTTCATAGTAAGGTCCTTGTCGTTTACCGATTCATTGTGGGCTTGGTGCAGAGGTTCAAATGTCTGTATAAGCACGGAAGGAAGGAAGACTCTTATTACTTCGAACCTGGTACTTCATGAGTTGACTTTGTCAAAAATTAGAGCCATGGAGCACTTGATACCAAAGCTGACTTGCGATGAAGCCCTGCTTTCTGGGATTGACATTGAGTATTTTCTGGGGATCGTGTAGATGTAGTGCCACGATGTCGAGAAGCTTATTGTCTCCTCATATGACGTCAAAGATGGTGGGCCTGAATTGTTCTTCCAGCATCACCAGTCTGTCCTTGATTGAGCCGCGATCTCTCTGTGCATTTCGTATCATTGAACTTCCAGCATGCCACCTACTTACTCCGTGCATATCGGGATTTTAGTGCTGAGATCTCGATATCCGCTGCTCCTAGATCCAATAGGAAAGTTCGCAACATGCTCCTCACTTTGCTTTTCTAAACTCATCCACCTCCCAGGAGCCCTACCGGTGGGAAAATAAAGCGCAAGACCTTATCCGGAGACTTGGGTCTAACGGAAGCCATATTCTCGACCAACAGAATGCGGAAAGGGACCCCTCAATACACCTGCATATTGAGGGCAGGGCCTTCGTGGACCCCTCGACGGGCACAGCATCAAGCACTGCTTGGCGCGTGGCTTCCCCACATTGCCATTTGGCAGTAAAACCCGCGCGATCTATGGTTGGACTAATGTATTTTTCTAGTGTGGCTGTCTGTTGGGGCTTTGGAACTCTTGAAAGGCCGCTGAAAGAGCAAGCGTCCGAACGGCCCGCTTGTGTAGCGTGCTGTGTTGATCCCATTGTCTCGACCGAGAAGTTGAGAATCCGACTCGAAGGGTTGTTGATCGCATCCATGACTTGCATGACAGGAAAGGCAGAGCGACGGGGTTGAGCGGCATTTTTCCTTCCTTTTTGTCATGTGCAACATGTCAGGGCCTGGCCCATCCCTACCATACCCCACGAGTGTAGTGAGGAGGTGGCTTGACGAGAGCGCAGTAGGCTGCTAATATGCAGGCGGTGCATTTGGTGCCGATGGGAGCGAGCTGGCTGCTGTCGTCCGGTATCGTGCCGTGGTTGCGACATGTGGCAGAGGGCAGTTATCTGATTATATCTGGACGCCCCCAATATTGAGCGCCATCCAAACCACTCTATCAATACTTGCTTAAACGAGATCCGAACCGAAACCCCATCAAGCACAGTCCAGTGGTTCGATACTGGGAGATCGCGTCGGTCACTGCCACGCAGAGCAAGTGATCGCTGAGTTGTGGGTGATGGGCAGCCCGTTAGAAATTCTCCTCCGCTTTGGTGCCGGATAGTAGATTAGGGGAGGGGAAGGGTCCGCGCGACATCCAAAGCTCTCTGGCAATCTTGATCCGCGGGAGCACGTTGGCTGACGAAGGCGGCAATGGCGAATGCAGATCATCGGCGGATCAATCAACAAATGTGGAGGAAATGTTGGTTGCTGTTAGCGGGCCAGCTTGCAGTGCCAGTACCTGAGCAGACCAGACTTGCTCGAACGGTCCCTGAGTGTGCGTGCTGCGGCAAGATACATGTCGCGAAGAGAGCACCTTCGCTCTTCTTGACTCTTGACACCCACTGCGCGCGCCGTCATGTCAGGCCCGCAGCGCTGTCGACGAACTGAAATCTCCCGCACCAGCCAGTGACGGGCGAGAATAGAAACATTGTTCGACTGGCCAGTGCCCGCATCAGCCGCCTGTGGTAGGGGCATATCAGTGGTCACATTTGTCGCCTTTTGCGCTAACTAGTTGGGTCTGTGGCTTTTTTGGCCATCTGCTCTGTGAAAGGCCGAATGACCTTTCAAAGCAGCCAGTTCTGCTCACCAGCCCGCCGCGTGCGCTCTCTTCATATTCCGTCAGCCTGCACCTTGCGGCTGGGGATTTATTTCGTCCAACTTTTTCGGTGCTCCGTCTTGCAATAATAATCCAACTGAAACTGCGCGCATATAGAAACCTGTCCAGGCGCCTGCATTCGAAACGCCCCAGTAAGTGTGTAACGCAATATCCTGAGAGGCACGGACGCTGTTCTCGGCGGGGGCCACTACAGCATTCCACTCTGGCCATTTTTTTGAAAGAACACTCAGCCGCCCGCTCACTTTCCTTCGACGCTCTCCCAACACTTCTGACCTCGCCCATTGCAGGTCTCCAGCTCATTCATTTGCATTCCTCGGATCCCGCCTACCTACCCCGACCCGAAACGTTCCCTTGTCGCCCGCCTGTCAAAGTGTCCGAGCTGTCGCGGGGGCTGTGCAACTTGATTTGACAGCGACATTACATCTTCTCACCTCGCGGCCTAATTTTTTTATTTCTTTGACAAAGGCACCGAGAACTGCGAGGTCAATTCACAGGAAACAAACATGACTGTCGTCAAGGTAAATGCGAATCCCGTCCCCATTGATCTGAGATTAAAGACAGTGTGTAAGCTGACCACCACGTTCTACTGCTGCAGGAACAAGCATCTCGCCCGACTAGTCAACACCGGCACTCTATGAACACCACGGCGTCGAGTCTTCCCTCCAAATCTCGCCCTCATTCACATTCGCTGTCAGTGGGCTCTATAAATCAAGCGCATCGCGTAACGCGGAGGAAGAGCATGTCCTCGACTGCGGCAAACAATGTCGCCGGACTGGCAAAGGGCATGTCCGGGGCCAGTTTGGAAGCTGGCAATACACCTTCGCGGCGCGTGTCAAGGCCATCAAAGCCGCCCTCTGGCTTCCTAGGGCCGAACTTGGGCAATTATCCTGCCATGGCCAGCAGTGTCCCAAATAATAATTCTGTGTTCGGCCCCGCCAGTTATGGTGCCGCGGCTGCCAAGACCAACGATCCCGCTGATCCATCTGCACTGACTGACGGGCCGCCTCTGGCTGCCATGTCTGAACATGAGAAAGGTAACTCAAAGGCGAGGATACGTCGAGCCAGTGAAGGCTCTCATCTAAAGTCCGAGTCCAAGAGAACAAGTGGTAGCGAATTGAGATGTGAAAAATGTGGGAAAGGGTACAAGCACAGCAGTTGTCTCACCAAACATCTGTCAGTAACCCTCACGTCCACCACACCCGCCCTCCCACATACTTTCATATTTCAAGATCGAATGCCCTCACCTCTCACATCGCAGCACAGCCCAGGATTCGTTGTTTGTTTTTGAAAGTTTTTAAGTTGACACTTTTGATAGTTGGGAACACACTCCGGAATGGCAATACACATCCAAATTGCTCATTTCCAAGCACCAGCAAGTCCAGCTCCTCGAAGCTGCTTCCGTCCTCGTGGCCATGAACCAAGAGGGTGACTCTGGAAAGGAAAGCGACCATTCGTCCGCTTCGCCCACGGCGTCTGGTTCATCGGATATGCTAGACGACGGTCTTAGTTCCACAGACACAACGCCTCCTCCGCAACTAGACGAGCATCTGGTGGGATCTTACTCCCGCTCGCACTTTGGTCAAGGCTCCTCCAAACGCTTCTCAGCAAACAGCAGCTCCGCCTATAGCCAATCATACCAATCCACCGTCTTCTCGGACAATGGCCATGGAGGTCATTACCGCCAATGGAGCAATGTCTCCGACATGCGTCCATCGACCTCCGGCACCTCTGTCGCGGGCTCCTATCAAGACGATGAAAACGATCAAGCTGATCTCGCTGCTGCCGTGGGTCTGCTGAGCTGTTCCTATGGCACGCCAAAATCCGGTCCCGTAGCTTTACCACCTGACATTCCTCCTGTTCCTCCGTTGCCCGCAAAGTTTCTGGGATTCAATAACCCAGACTCGATATCCGGCAGCACGACTGTAACGGCGCAGCAATCGAGCATACGCGGGAACGGGTTCGGATACCACCATCACCACGACAGCAAAGACGTAGACATGGATGATGAAAGCTTCGCAGACGAAGACGAATTCCAGCACTCTACATCTCGAGGTCGCGGACATGTGGACGAGGACGAAGACGGCGTTTTCGGGCGGATGGAGGAGTAAACCAACTCTTTTACCTTCGACTAAAACATTCCAACAACGCGTTTCTCCTTCCCCCGTATCCTATTTTCCAACTGCTAATTTTGTCGTCGCTTTGAATTTACCTTCAATCTTATCACCGGCCTACAACAAAGAAAGAAAAAAGCCTCCGCATAACTTACCGTTTCAGCATCTGCAGCACCGATGAGAGGGCCTCCATTCGATTTCCCGCATCCATTACGTTATGAATGTGGGAAAAACCAATGTCGATGGCCCTCGAGGTTAAAGCTACAGATCTGCATCCCATCCTTTGCGTCGAGAGCTTGAAAGCAAATCTAACCGGAGTTATTTATATCTTTTCTCATTTATCCGACCAAATATTTCTGAAATCTGTTTGAAGCTTGAAGAAGGGGATTTGTGCTGGGGACGCATGGGCATGACGATCTAACTTCTTCACGTGTGGATGGAAATGCTTTTTGTTGATGTCTCGATGTTCACACGAGGGATAGGGACCTTTAAATCTGAGCGTTATTTGGCCCTTTGTGTATATTCTGGAAGGCTGAGTGGGGGGAGGGCATGGGAACTGGGATCCTCACTTGGTAACGTGATGGAACTGTCGGAATATTATCGGATGGAAATTGAATCGAAGCTTCTTTTTTTGTTGTTCTTGAGTGGGGTTTTTTCTGATGTTGTGATGACATTGATTGTGACATGCGCGACTGACTGTGTTGGCGATTCGAGAAAGGAGGAGCATGACAGAAACAGGAAGATTTGAAACCAAGCAAAGGGATTTAGGCCGGGCCTTATATGCCTCTGCAGAACTGTTTTGTACGTCACAGTGATGAAGCAGATGAAGCGGAACCGTACCCGTGGTAAACCCACTAAGATGTGGGAAGGGATGGAGCGTCCACAACCCATATTTTGCGACGACGCTAGTAAAGGGAACATGGGAAAATTGGGGGAAAACAGATGGGGGTATAGTAAAACAAGAACAGGGAAGAAAAAGAATGCATTGCCTCTGGGAAAGGCAAGCACATGCGCTGGGGGAGCCGTACCGTTATCCAAAATATCCCGATATCCAGAGTTCGCCCTTCAGTGTTACTTGAATATCCGGATGCTTGGCGACATCATCGACTCGATGAAAGCATCTAGGAGGAAGTATCCACCCTCGGCGTATTCCTTGGTGAGCAGTTCCTTTGTGAGTGTATTGTCCTTGGTAGTCTCCCTATGCCAGGCCTTGGCGACGTGACCGAGTGAAGTGATGAACGTTTTGGAGGGCGATTGCAGTGCATTCCTTCCATTCCAGCATGCCAGAGGGACGTGGGTTGTGAGTCCCATTGCTATCGTCTCTAATGGATTTTCAGTTTTGTTGTTCGCCGCAAGATCGTTCAGGTGTTCGAAGAGGGTTTGGGCGATGAAACTTTCCAGGACTCCGAGAGGGATGTCCATGATGTCGTCGTGGGTATCATCCGGCCATAGGATTCGGATCGGTACTATGCATCGAATTGACAAGGTCCGAAGAGAGCGAAGCTGTGAGAGCGCATCCTGATGGTATTAGCAAGCTCAGATTCCGTGGCTCAGTAGAAACAGACAGCCCTGGCTTCGGACGAAGAACCACGCTTTGTACTAGCCACTGTAAACTACTTACAAGATACGGTTTGACAACTGTAATATCTATGGTCTTTGGCTCAGTATCCACCATGGAGACCTCTGGAAAATTGATGGCCAGATGTTGAAGCCCTGGAGACTCAAGACACAGCGACTGTACTTCCCTCTGGCAGTACCGCAATTCTCCGTGACGGCAATGACAACGCACAAATAGAAGGCTCAGGGTTTTCCCGTGATGTGTCAGAGAAGATATATCGGGGACATTATTGGTATATAAGTCCAGATATAATTCTCGTAGACCCAGGTTGAGAGTCAAAAAGTTGGCGACTGCATGTGCAAAGAGAATCCCTTTGGAGACCAACATGAACGCTGTCAGCCTGGGAAAGGTCCTAGGGTTCAAGACATCCAAGAAAAGATATTCTTGGCGACATTCGCGGAGCTCGAGGACCTTGACCAGTGGAAAGGTTGTACTGTATAAGCCGGAAAGATTGACCTGAGGAAATGGAAAGTTATGGAAACTCAATCGCGTAACAACGGAGAACAGTCGCGACGCATCTGTGAATCCAACGTCCAAGCCAGGTCTCCATTCATTGGCAAAGCCCCAAGAAGTGTAAACCAGGTGGATCCATGTCAGCTGGGGAGACCTGCGAACGATTAAGGTCCAGTCTTTGAAAAATTTATCAGATGGACCAGCTCCGACGGTTAAAGTTTGCAAGTTGTTGAACTCAATGGATCTTTCCAAGCGTGCACAGGTTACCTGACGTTCGATCAAGTCCTCCAACGCAGGCAGTTCCAAGTTTTCAAGGTTTCGTTGGGTTGCCAGCAAGGAGATAAGATTTTTCGCCCACAATTTGGTGTACGGAGGGAGGCGGGCGTTGCACCTACACCAAGACAAACTATTAGCAGGAGTCGGTGCGCTGGATATGTTTCTTACTGACACGAATGACAACAGTCTGTTTGGAGGGATCACCTGTAGTAAATCACTTATCACCTGATTCTCCAACCCCACAGGCCAAAATAGTTGGGAGCCACGCTCCATCTTTTCATCATCGTTGAACAATTTGGGAGACAATAATCTAATCGCAACATGCCTAACATGCTGAATACCTGGGTTATCGCCCGACACCAGAGGTTTGTAGCGATGACGATTTCCGCGACCGATATCTAGTGTGAGAGACTGATAAGCTATTGGGGTTGCAACTTGCCAGAGCACGCGACACGTGCGAGAGACGTTTAATAGTGTCTTTTGATCAAGCTGCAGTTTTGCGTTAGCCGGTACACTTTGAAAAAGAATCGCCACTATAGGTTAAAGCTTACATAGCGTAGTATCATAATTTTGAGTTCAGCTGGGAGGACTGCAAGGTAGGATTGAATTCCTGAAAGCTGTGGTATTGACATTTCATTCCCGCTATCCTTTTCCTCCGAGAACTCCATCGCAGCTTCTCGGTGGGAAAGGATTCTGGGATATCGAACTTCTAGGGGGGAGGAATTAAAGTAATTAAATGAGTGTGGTTGAGAAGGTAAATCAAGACCATGGTCTTGGAGGGATGAGTTTTGGAGGTAATGAGGAAGTGATTAGGTCACCAACCATAAAACGCGCCGCTGCGAGTGAGGCAGGGCCCAAACAGGTGAAAGTGGTGTGAATGACCGCACCCCACGGTACCAAGCCCAATTTTTTTTGTCACCTTGGAGTATTCACCAGACGTGTTCTTGCTTCGAGCTCTGGTCTGTCAGTTCAGTATAGGCTAAGGTTAGTTCAAGATAAAGGAAGGGAGACGTAGGCAGGCGTTGCTGCTGTTGCCTTGGACCACCTGAACTCTTGTATTATGTTTCAGTCTTTCATTTTACTAATTAACATTCGCCAGTGCGGATATTCACAGATCATAGTAATCTTAGTGGTAGATTGTGGTATACGTTGACGCTGGAAGTGTCGACGAGAAAACGGAAGCGATCGAGTCCAAACTCTTATGCTAGGCTGATTCGCCATGTTACGGGGTTCATGCGTCGGGCAAGAATCGGAGCCTCAAGCAATCGAATCATTACTCTTCTCGAAAGGAGAATAGATTGAAGCTCGCTAGGCTTTCAAGGGTTATCAAGCAAGGTCTTACAGGTTGGATATCCTCTCCGGTACTCTCCTTTGGGCCCAGCTTTCCCTTATAATCTGCAATAGGTACTATTTGCAAAGGCTAAGCAAGACATCCCCCTATCATCGAAAGCTAGGCAGATGGTGCCTGGACTTATGGCTTTTAAACATTTGCTCCGGCAATGGGAAACGAGCACTATGTCAAGAGGAGAGCAGTCTCTGCTGCATGGGATAGCAAGACATGGCCCCGCCGGGAGCGGAAGCAAATCCTTCTTGTTGGAAGGTCGATAGGTGAAGAAGTCAAAAATATCGCATGAGATGTTCACGTTGGAAGATGGAGTCGGGCATGTCGCTGAGGTAATGGCACGATTTAAGGCGTGCAGTCGGCTCATTGGTCTGTGCGGTAATCTCGTTTAATGTTGCCGAAGCCTTCCGACGGTTCTTATCTCAAAGGTCACAGCATAGGAGAGTGAACATGCATGGCTTTCGGTGGAAAAGGACCGAGATTCGAAAGGTTGGTAACTGGCGGAAGCCAATCGGCTGTCAGACGATGCATGGAAAGATGAGTGTCGCTCTTGACCGAAAACTTATGAAGCGTCGAAGAAGTGTTGCAATGCATGAACATGCGGCTTGCTCTTGGCGCTGTCATTAACGTTGCGCGATGTCAAAGCTCCCACTGCACGTGCGTGGAGCCGCTCTCGTTCTGAGGAGATTAGGATGCTCGCATTCCCTCGCCCAGCGTGAAAACTCTTTCTCTCTTCGTCAGGCTGCCGTGGAAATCCCATCGGTAGCTGCGCTTGTAAATATGCCAATTAATTGATACCGGATTGTCCATGCAGCTCTCGCCCTTCGTGTAGCTACTTGTCGTGTGATCGGCAGCTCCAGACGTCTGCGAGGCGGGGAAGCTCCAAAGAGCTGCAGAAATTCATCCACCAGCCCTTTGCCTCCCCGAGTCGTGACAACTTCGTCGCTCTCTTCCTGAGGTACCCCACCACCTCTCTTCTAACAATTCCCAAATCATGGCGAACCCAGGAGAGGATGTTTACTGTACTGTGAGTCTTGAAATACGTAAAGAATGCCGTACAAACAAATGAACTTACCCAATACAGCTGCTTATGAGCGATTCCTACTTGCCTGGTACTACATTCCACTCCCCAAAGCTTCGAGAAGCTTAACTGATCCCGACCCTTAGGAGCCGCAGTTCTTGCACATTCTTTACGAGATGCTGGCACCAAGAAAAAACTTGCGGTCCTAATCACCCTAGATACCTTATCCGCCGATACCATTACTGAGCTCAAGGTCAGTTAGCACAGTCTCCACCTCGCCTAGATCACTACTTACCCTACACACAGGCTCTATACGACTACCTAATACCCGTCGAACGTATACGGAACCCTAACCTGTCCAACCTCTACCTTATGGGCCGTCCTGACCTAGCTTTCGCTTTCACAAAGATAGCTCTTTGGCGACAAGTACAATTCCGTAAAATCGTTTACATCGACGCTGATGTTGTAACGCTACGAGCTTTGGATGAGCTCTTTAACATCGATGCGCCATTCGCTGCAGCTCCCGACGTTGGTTGGCCAGATGCCTTCAACTCTGGTGTTATGGTCATCAGTCCCAATATGGGTGATTACTGGGCGTTGCAAACAATGGCAGCGAGTGCTGATAGCTTTGATGGAGCTGATCAAGGGCTACTGAACCAGTACTACGAGCACCGCAACTGGCACCGGTTAAGTTTTACTTACAACTGTACTCCGAGTGCACAGTATCAATGGGAACCAGCTTACCGGTATCACAAGACCAACATAAAAGCGGTACACTTCATTGGCAAAGACAAGCCTTGGTTGTCAGGCAAACATAGTGGTGGCGGAGCCGGCGTATACAACGAACTTCTTGGAAGGTGGTGGGCTATCTATGATAAGCACCTCAAAGCAGCAGCTTCTGGGTTTCCGCAGGCCGCTTCAAAAGCTTCGGCATCCCAACCATCCACAACAGTTCAACAGCACGTGAATGGGGAGGCAACCAATTCTGACTTTGGTACATCATCCTTACAACATATTACTCCCACATCACAAATTGTGGAACCTGAGGGGCAGGTTACGGCGACGGAGATGCCATTCTCCGAGCCTGGAGAGGCTGTTGAGAACATTGATCAAGGTGTAGTGGAGCCGACGCCAACGGTAGAACAGCGCAAATTTTCTGCTCCGACGATGTCCTGGGATGCTACCCGGTAAGACAGTGATAGTGCTGGATATTGTGATTGGGTTAATGCTAAGTCTCTTAGGTCCGAACCGCCTTCTGCATCCGAACCTGAAGCTGCCAATTTTCCGAGCCAAACATATGAGTTCAGCGAGAGTAGACAACTATTTCAAGCACCCCATGCGTACCCGGAGCCCCCTAAGGATATGTGGTATGACGTACCGGAAACGAAACCAAAACCAGCGGAGAGACCCAAACCAATTTTCCCGTGGGAGAGGGAGCGTGAAGTGGCAAAACCAACCCGTATCTTCGCTGAAGATGCACTTCCTGAGCCAGCGCCACCTAACCCTCACACAGGGCCAGTAGGACATGGCAAACAAGGGCAAGAAACGCGGAAAGAGGAAGAGGAGGTTGATCCCTCGAAACCTCCAAGACCGACATCTCCAAAGTCTGCTGACGAGCAATGGCAGTCATTCCAACAAGCAAATGTCAACGCATGGGACAGTGTGCCTGGTATTGAGAGCTATGTGCGAGCGATCATGGAGCAACACAATCGACGAACTAGACCCCAAGCCTCGCAACAAAGCAGTGCTGGACCAGAGGAGCTTCTGTCACCGACGTCGAGTCGAAAAGATCGCCGTGAAAGCCTTATCATTACGGACTTCCCAACCGCTGTTGAACGACCAAGCCTACCCGTGACACCAGCTCCGGTCAGACGACCGACATTCTGGGGAGAGGAGAGAGACAAAGCAGGCGAGCTGCCTGCGGCAGAAGGCGTGCCGGATCAAGCCGACTGGGTATGTCCGAACTGTGGTTTCAATTCCTCTACTAGCGCTGCATTCCAACGTGCGCGTCGAGCTTCGTCATATGATTCTACTGCTACAACTATTGCGCCTGCTTTTTCAAGCCCATCTCCTGTTACTGCTCCGCCCAAAATTAGCCCTCGAAGTGGCGTTAGCCCTCGCGGAGCCCCGCTTGCATCCCTTACCGATCCATCATATTTCCCTAGCCCAGATACTGTTACGTCACTTGCTCACGAACACGGTCTTCGCTTACAATCTGAGTCTGATATTGCGCCTGTTGTCGAATTGTTAAGAGCACAGAGAAGCTGACTGAGCGATCCAACCTCAAGAACCCAGAAGAGCAACTCAATCAGCTACGTCGATCCTCGTTACTCGAGTTTGAACACTTGAAGTCGCCATTGCATCTTCAACCACCGTTGAGAGAGCTGCCGGAACATTCAGTGCCGTCTGAAGGTAATCAAGAAGCAGCCAATGGCCGACTGAGTGGGGAGAAGGGTGGAACGCAAGAAGAAGCAACAACTCAAGAGCCCACGATCACAGCGGCGAAACCTATTGCCCCAGCTACAGCGTCCGACAAACCTCTGTTCAAGGACCCGGATTTTGGAGCGGATGCACAAGTGGACAAGAAGCCTGAAGGTTTATTCGACGGTGGTAGGGTGGAGGATACGACTCTGAGTCCTACGGAGCAATAGAATTTGCATTCTTAATCCTTTCTCTCTCTCAACCACCCTCTCCTAATCCATATCCTTTTTTTGTCTAATACTCTCTCTTATTCACATGCATTTTCCATCTCTATACAGCGCGATATTGGCGATGCAAACGAACATAATGTCTTCTGTCTATTTTCACAATTTGACCCGCATGTGGATCGTTCTCGTAGACATGCTGTACTATTAGACTGGTGCCTCCATTTATTTTTGTTGTCTCCTTTTTACTTGATTGCATGGTTTGCGTCCCAGCTCTATCCATACGCGCATTTCAGTATCCTTCCCAATGCTTTGACATTTTCGTTTTCATATATCCCAGGCGGCATTCCGTTAACCTCTCCCTGTCTTGTACGTACGAATCTGCCTACCTAGGATCATTGCAACACTTCAGAATTCTTTCAAATAATCATGAAGTCCTCAATTGCTCAGCGTTAGCTCTGGCAGTGCTCATCACTGCTCTGGCAAAAGACATCGTGGAAAACCTTCTGCGATAACTCGTGCCTTCACGTATCATACCCCCGTCAAAGTTCGCACCTTGATCTCCCTATTTGATTCGGCAGCTTGATACAATTTCCACGGGGAGACGTTAACGTCCGCATCAAACCGTTTGAACAAACATAGTCATGTGACCGTGTCTTAGGCATGGTGAATGCAACTAGCCTCACCTCAAACAGCTTCAGACCGCTCACTATGAGTGAGAGGTCCATTCCAATTTCCCCGAGTGAATTGAGAAGTCTCTACATTCTTTCACTCGCGCTAAGAAAAGTCCACAATAGCAACAAAGGCATTGTGAAGGTTCACCACCGTGACCGCTTTCACGTTTTCGCGCTCTAGTAAACCCACGACTACGCGACATTGTGAATCTATTCAACTCCCAAAACATCGCACCTACATAAAACCAACAGACCCGCGGGCGGCCGAATACTAATCATTTCTCTAGAATCACGACTCAACTATTCTTCACCACCCATACATACCCACACACCACCGCATGAGCACATTCTGGAACACACTACACCGCCTATCAAATCCATTCTCCACACACAACAACCCCAAAACCGCATTACCCCAAACCTAACAATCACTCCACCCAACGCCGCCAACATGTCCGGCACGAAGGTCTTCTACGTCACTGATAGCCTGAAAGCTGCACGCGCAGCGCAGAAAATCGTGAAGGAGTTCGCGGAACACTTTGAGGGGAATCCGGATGAGTTGGGGCAGAAGGCTGAGGAGATGTATCGGGATATCTTGGAGGGCGAGATCGGGGACGAGGCTTGGGAGTTTGTTGAGGCTTTTAATGGGGCTGCTGTGCAGGAGGAGGTGAGGCCGGGATTGGAGGTGAACGGACATGTTACGGATGATGGCGAAGGGCCTCAAAACGTTACGAATGGTGTTGAGGCGCCTCACGATATTGCGAATGGTGTTGACGGGCACGGTGTTGAAAATCCTTCGGGGCCTGGCAGCCCTGCGCGCAGTTACTCGAGCCTTTTCGAGGATCACGACCCTAGTAGTCCGACGCCGCATGCTGTGGTAGGGGACAAGGATGAAGAGGAGGAGAATGAGGAAGACTTCTATACTGAGATTTTCCAAAGTTTTGAAGAGGATAGTGGAGATGAGGACGAAGGACAATCTGAAGCCGAATCCGAAGACTCCGTCGTTCCCGATCTCCACCATATGACCGCTGGAGAAACGCAACAGTTGATTGACTGGCCCGACGACAACGATGACACGTACCTTGAACTAGAAGGATCCAGTATCAGCAACAGCGAGTTCCGAGCGATAACGATCCTGGGTTTCCCAGGCTGGTTTAGAGACAACACCCTTGCCGTCGTTCTCGAACTGCTTGCGGAGACCTTCAATGTCAGTAGCCATAGCATTTACATCGCGAACCCATACACAGCGGGCCTCCTCTGGCGAATATGGAAACAGGGAGACATCGACGAGAACAACTACGCAGCGTACCAGCACGAGAGGACCCAATTGGAAGGAAAGGATTGGATCATCCTCCCCATCAACGATGGATATCAAAACGAAACCTACAGCGTCGACATCGGAGGCTCGCATTGGTCTCTAGTCTTGGTCAATATGACGAGTTCCAGGCCCCATGTTCACTACATCGACTCGTACCTCGACAACGGCGAGAAAGTGAAAGGAAACGCACAAATGATGATTGCCTACAGGGTGGTGCTAGGCCTTTTCGACCTCATCCCAAATCCCGACTTCAAATGGGTCATTGAGAAAGAAACATTGCATCAGTACCTGGATAATATCAACAAGCACGATGTCGGTCCTTGTGGACCCTATGTCGTCGTCACGACGTTCTTCTTGCTTCAGAAAATCATCGCGGACAGAGAACGGGGCTTTCATTGGGATGTCCATATTGACGATTTCCAGATTGGTTTCAATTCCAGTGTTGTCCGAAAACAATGCTGGAAACTCGTTAGAGACGCTAAATTAAAGCAGATTCAGCATATGCAAGTCGAAGAATCGGAAGAGTCATTGGGCGAGACTGCATCTGAAGAGACCGACACTCCGCTCGAGAATGGCACAGAGCTGGACGCGGTAGATATAGGTCTGGATGGCGAGCCTGAGGTGAACGGCGGTGTTCGATTAGACTGATCGTGCTTTCGATGCTTGTCTGTTGACGATTTCTCTTGAGCGGCCAGGTGCCATTGCGTTTCTGGATTCTTGGACTTGAAACGGTTCGACTGTCGTCGCTTCGCCCTGTAGTATAGGTTTCTCTTTTTAGTATACTATATTTACACGAAACTCTTGAGTTCGTAAAGTGAGATATTGTGATGACCAAACTAATAGATAGAAATGATGAATTAACCTTTAAGAATGAACTTACACTTGCAGTTTTGCAATAAAATAATTACTTATGAACTTTAAAAGCTCTGCTCTACTGTATAGCGATAATGCGAGCAGTCTTGAAGTATGTTGCAAAAGAAAAGGAAAAAGGAAACGAAGCTGAAGAAGGTAAGATCCGACTGACGAATCAGAGGCTGCTTACATAACCCGGATCTCGACATCACAGAACCTCGCACCTCAACCTCAGAGCTTCAATCAACCCCACACACGACACACAATGGCTTCAGGATACGGTCTAGCCGGCGGTACGCATCTCCTGCCCCCCAATTTCTCTCTCCCTCCAGCATCTCCTCACTACCCGCCCTCCAAACCAGTTAAAACCTCCACCTCTACAATCCCACCTTTCCCAAAGCCCTCAGCTTCCCAGATCCGCAATCCTCCCTCCTCCGCTATAGCACCAAGATAGACAGCTAATAATTGCCAATTGAACAGGTCCTGGCCGCTGCTTCCCTTTCTGGCAAGAGGTCCTCGCCTGCTACGTCTCAAACACCTCACCCGAAGACGATTCGGGAAAAGCGAAATGCGCGCCCGTTTTAGAAGATTACTATGAATGTCTGCATCACAGAAAAGAAGTATGTTCTTGTTTCAAAAGTCCAAGCTCCAATTTAGGGTCCCTTGACCCATCGACCCCCAACGAGTACCGCTTCCACAACCCTGGGATTAAATTCAGCGCTTCAACCCACTAGCATACTCGTGCTATCCTAACCGCAAAGCCCATCCGTTTTACATATCAATATAACAAAATACATTCACTAACCCTTCCCCGCTCCAGGCTGCCCGCACACTAGCCCTCCAAGCCGCCTACCGCAAAGCCGAAGCGAAACAAAAACGCGACGATGCTCCTAGCGCAGGCGAGATCAGACGTCTCGGTATACTAGATGCGCCGCTGGAGGAGAAGAATTTGAAGGCGAGTAAATGGTTGCCGCATAAGGAGATCAATTGAGATGGATTTGAGGATGGGGTGTTCATGGGATGTAAAGGTGGGGGAGCTTCCGGGGATGGGAAGGGAAGATCGTGTAAATACCAAATTGAGGATGAATCAAGAATAACTGATATACGTTGAATGCCGTGTTCGTGATGGAGACTGCTTTGGGATTGTGCGCGTCCACTCCGTTATGCCAGCTTCCGAATACATCGCTAAATCGCCCACTTGCTGTAAGTCGCAAATCCGGAAAAGCAGCTCACTACAGAAAAGGCAGAAATGATCATGAATGACTCTCTGCCTAGCTATTCCAATTCATTACGTTGGGAGAAGAGATGTTGGAGGAAGCATGTAGTCGATCCATTTCAACGTTTGTATTTTCTTAATCTATGAATATCTTCACACTAGTCAAAGCAGTGATGCTGCGTTAATTGAGCATCGGCACTAGATCCTCTTACTTCTCGACGATGGTTCCGGGTCTCTAAAAAAGTAGACCCAACGAGCGCCGAAGGGAATATTTAGAAGCGTGTCAGCTCCCTACTCGCCTCCTCCTGCCCCAACGTCCACCCTCGGGACGTTGTGCAAGAACTTCGCGTAATTGCGGATCGTCTTTGTTCTTGTCGATATGGTGAACGCGAACATGCCTACCGACAAACAAGAATCAAGATAAGCCATGTAGATAGATTGGGGCGGAAAGAGCAACGGTAATAATCCATACCTTTGTAGATTATCGGGGCGTGGCCACTTATGCTCACGATCTGGACAGAAAGGACAAACGTAGCCTGGACTCTGGTGAACAAGCCCGTGCCGTATCATCTCATTCTTCCTCTTGAATCCTTTCCCGCCCTCCGAGCGGGGACATCCAGCAACCGGGCAGAAATGTGGTCGATCTAGAGAATGGACATTCGCATGGCAACTGTATCATCAACGTGTTAGTGGTTTTCAAGAAACCTTCAGCTGAATCTTATTAAATGGTGCAAGCGCTTGGATGAGATTGGAGATGGCCGTGTCTATGGCGATGAGTCTGGTCTTACTTACTTTCGCAAGAATTGCGTCTGGAACGGCGGCGCAGTACATCCTGGGTGTTCGCAGCGAAATCCGGATTGAACAGAAGTCTTGTAAGCTTCGTGTTTTTCGGTTTCTTGTTGCATTGCTGTCGATGATGCTCCCACATCGGTCATGTTGGCTATACGTTTTAATTCAGTAGAGTGACGCGCATTCTCTCGTTGGTCTTCACTAGCTGAGATCTCTTCTGGGGATGACTCTGTCACTATAAGTTGATGGTCAGTAGCTTGAATGTGTCGGTTGCCGTTATAGTCTTACGAGCTTGACTGTTTGGATTGCCGTTTTTGCCGACGCCAAACTTCGATTGAACCCACTGCATACCTGCTTCAGCTCTGCGGTGTAGTTTGCCAATGTGCTTGATGATGTTGACATCGGATTCTCCTGAGAGAGGCGAACTTGAGATAAAACACTCTTCATGTGAGAAAACTTCTAGGTCTTCGAGTGTCTCTTCCCCGACAATGACGTCCGAGGTGAGATCCTCTAAGATATGAAAGTCAATTTCTAAGGTAGCTGTGCGAGCTAAAAAGCCAAGCATATCGTTATGTTGGCCTATGGTAAAAGAAGTTGTGACAAAGCCAGACGTATAGCCTATGCTACCATCTGCAAACATGACTACTTCAGTGCCGGGGTTGATTCTGAACCCACGTTCACTTACGAAAGTTGGACTAATCAAGTCCAGATCAGAGCCGGAGTCCGGATTTGCGCAAGCAATATGGTGATCGAGGCGGCAAACAACACTGCGCTTAGGCTTTCCTACCGAATATACTTGCAGCATTCCTGGTGTGTGAATCGTTCGTTTGACTAATCGATCTCGATGCTTCGTAAGAGTTTCAGTAGCTTGAAGGAATGCCATGCCCATGATGATAGGCGCAGCCAACGATTGGAAGACATAGAATAAGCACGTCAAATCTGGATTTGTCGAAGTTGAAGTTGGAGAACCCGCACTGAAGGCGCATTGAGCTGATGCTGATCCAATGGCTTCAACTGTCTTTCCGTTGGCAAGCGAGAACCTCTTTCCTTCTCCTTCGGGGTTCGTAATCACGAGACCGAGGAGTCGGGCAATCTCAAGTGATATTACGTTTTCGCCAGAACCAGAGTCTGCGCACGCCATTACGGTTGCCAAACTCCGACCACTGTCAAGAGTTATAGGTAAACCTAAACGCGATCGCACACGGGATTTGGGACGGGTCTTGAAGGGAGCCGGGGTTTTCCATTGTGTATCGCTAGACTGAGACTGACTATCTGACTCCTTGGACGGCATAGAGGGTGATAGTCTGCGGCGTCGTTTCATTTTAGCAGTCTTCGAGTCGTCTGCCTCTTCGACCTCTGAATCCTCTGGAGCCAAGGGATCCCCTCGAGCGATATCAGGGTCATCTGGGGAGAGATGATTTAACAAGACCACTTCGGCCACATTTGAGTAGTAGTCTCTTCTCTTGGTGACTCCATGATTAAATATAGTTTGTGTTCCTTCCGTTCTATTGCGTAATCGAAGGCCTGGTGCCCATGGTTCGTCCTGTACAAGTTTAGTATCTTGCAAGTAAGAAACATCGCGGACTGACTATGAAACCGTCGATATCGAGATCATCATTCATGCCCCATGAAAGTGGCGTTAGCGGAGGAGAGGGACTGGGAGTGGCTCGAGGGTGGTGAGGGCGCATCCCGGGTGATTTTGGGAATGCATCGTCAGAGTCGTAGTAATCCATTCTGCGGCCCGCGAAGTTCTTCTAAAAGCCAGTTCAGTCTTCCAGGAATACATTCAAGCAGAATGAGAGGTTGAAGAAGTAACATTCAATTGTCCGCGGGGTATATTTGCCTGAGGCAGCACATTTTTCCATGCAAGGCAGACGTCCAGTGACTTCGAACGAATAGCACGAGATATCTGTGCAGGCCTTGTTGAAATGAGCCAGTAATATTCTGCATACGGCAATGTGAGAGCTGCGGAGGTTGACCGGTCAGTCAAAATCGAACATGTGGCCCTCAGCCTTGCGGCTCTCGTTCCGCTCACCGATCTTCAACTCAAGGATCTTTGTTGATTGTGAGGGATAGTCGGACATCTCGACCATATAAGCTACTTAGTACGTTAGCAGAGAATAGACAGTGAGCCGCAATGTCATCCAAGTACATTCTGGGATATCCATCTTTTGCGGCCTTTATTGCCAGTGATCGGGATGGAACTGCGGCTATCTTCAAGCGATTCGACCGACTAGCAGCAAGAAATTTACTATATCTGCAGAGCGAACTCGCTGAATTGCAAGCGAGACAAGATCAACTAGATGAGGAGGATAGACTGAGTCGGGATCTGGATCGCCAACAAGCTGCTCGAAATTGGAAAGACTTTAAAAATCGGGCAGATACGGTTGATTCAACGCGTATGGAGCTTGCGAAAGAAATAAGAGAGAAGGTTAAAGAATACAGTAAGTGAGTTCATGCCCAGTATTCATCGCTCATCGGAGAAACCACCGATGGTAGACACTCAGGCTGACCGTCGTATATTGTGAGATAGGAAAAGCACTACTATTTGAAAGTACTTTAGCAGCAATTCCAGCTCCACATATACGGACACTTAAAGCTTTTCGCCTTCATTTCTTTAATGGTAGGGCCGATGATAGTTTTGCGACCCTGGGAGGCGATAGCAGGACTTTATACGACGACGCAAACGACTTGATAGCTTTGAGAATACAGGAGCGACCAGACAGACTGTCATTATTTGTACAAGATCGATTAGGCTTCTTATTTGCTGTAGGTTATTATGTTTTTCCCATGATGCAAAAGATTTGTACTGGCCTAAATCTTTCGGTTAACAATTAAAGTAGAATAAACATACCCTTCCATCTGGACATGCACATTATGCATCCGGCCACGCTATTTCAATTCTTGTATCTATTATCGGAACCGTTCTAGCTGCAATTCTCCTCGTTGGGGCCATCGTGCTCTTATACAAAGTGCATTCGCCGCCTTGGAGGCTGGGGCTAATTGCGATATTCACGGCTCTATTCGCGGGTACTGTTGGATTGTTGACGAATGCTAAGAGGGCCGAACTGTTTAGTGCTACTGCTGCGTAAGTCATTCTTCGCCCCTGCCAGTGGGACGTAATGTGAATATATCGAAGGAGTGTATTTATTGATGCTTAAAAGGTACGCAGCCGTTCTGGTCGTTTTCGTCAGTGGAAATCTTGGGGGTGGATAGCTTTACGTCGAGTTTTCATCTATTAGGAGAAGTCGAATCCGAATGCAAATTAAGTACATGAGCTTTGAATTGACTGATAAAGGGGTTCCATTTCTTCCGAGACGTGACGATGGCGGAGTCCACGGATGCATTGGAGATGTGTGGAGAAGTGAGGGTTCTATTATTTCCGGAGCGGTTTTGTCCCAGACGCTGACCTCATTTCTGACTAAAATGCATGTTTTACCTACCGCCCTCCACAATAACACATCCTGTACCACTGCAGTAATCATCATGCTCTACGCATTTGACTTCGGGTCTAGGGTCTCTCCACTCCTGAGTTATTGGCATGAAGTACCGCTCAAAAGATTCACAGCTTGCTTTCCAGGTTGAGGAGCACTTCTTCAGGTAAAGAGAAGTCAGGATTGAATCAAGGCTCGCATTAAGGCTCGCATCAAATGGAGCCTTAAGTGACAAACTTCCTTATTATTAGTCAATAATTGATCCTTTCCCTCCATACACATATTCAGGTCTCTGGAAATATAGTATCGTGGACTGACCGAACAGGGACGACATTAGCTTGCGACTCTGCTTGAAGCTCAAATGTTTGTATAAGGGGAGGCTAAGGATATCTATTGCTTTTGTAGAAACATGGAAAGAGAAAGGGAACTGAAATACTTTGTGGCCAAGAGAACTAGCTGTTAGCATCTTTTAGTCGCCTTACTGTTCCGGATCTTATGCTGCGAAATGTGTGAGTTGTTTGTGGTTCTCGGAAGATGCGTATACCCCGGCACACTCAGCTGGTGGAATTCCGTGAAGAGCGAACGATCTGGTTGTGAAACGTATCGTCTTGTTCCTAATTCGTTGCACCTAATTTAGGCGTAGCAGGAATTGTGAGTCGACTATCGTCTTTCACGGACGACTCATGGTGTGCTGAACAATCGTGGCGACGAGGTCGGCTGACGGCCCTCTCAGACATATCTCGTGTTACCTTCCTGTCGGAGAGGAGGATGGTGCATTCGCATTATTGGGGCTTTGGTTCGTCTGACTGGATTAACGTCAATAGTAAAAGTTTTTGCACGGTGAGCGGAGGAGCGGATTCGATAGCGTGAAAGCCCAGAGCTTTAGAGGTTGATGGATCATGGCAAAGTGCATTCCTTGAATCCATAAGCAAGGGAATTTCTTCCCCGAAGTTTTCCCTTGGCCAGAAACCGGGATCCATGGATGACAACGTGCATGTGTATCCAGGATGTCTGCCGTCCGGTAAGAATGCAAAGGAGCAATTGGTCCCAACGAGACACCGCTGTCAACCAGGTGGATAAGATTCCGAAAGCAGTCTTCCCGTGCTGTCATCCCGTGTTTTCATCTCGTGTCGTCGAAGAAAAAACAGAGTACGACATCAGTGTACTACCAACCCCGCATTCAACTTGATTTGTAGTTGTGAGTGAGCGCCACATGTTTCGATGGGTCCTCGAGCCGTTTCCTCTTACGGACCGTTGCCTGGTATGGCAGCCGGCGGGCTGCGGTTGAGGCTTTAGAGGGCGCTTATGCGGCTGGGGTGGAGGAACGAGGTTGCTTATGGGAAGATCCTCCGTACCCAGGTACGATACGAAATAAGATGACGATGTCCGGTGGCTGGGATGGCACGAAAGGGAGGCGTATCAAGAGTGCTTGATGCAAGGACTTTATAAGGGTCTCATAGCATGAATCTCTATGTGTATTGTGCGGCTAGCATGGCAATGTGAGGAATTGACGAAGTTCGACATGGAGACAAATGCGTTGAAAAACGATGGGTTCTAATTTAGAGGCCTTGCTTGACGCGAGTCAGGCGGCAGGTGAGAACCAGGTGCGGGGATTGCCATGGGGATGGCCCGAGAACAAACAGACCAGGAATATTGGTGAAAGGATGCTCCCCCAGCCATGATCAGCAGGGCGTCCTGCCTTTGGAGAAAGACTTGTCCCCGCAAATTGAGTCGTCTTTCACTAGACTGCGGCGACTTGTGAGGTCATGCTGGGGTTGAGCAGGTGTAGCATGGCCGTAGCTTCCTTGGTGCTGTCATTTAAATCGTACAGCTCCCCTTCCCTCAGACAAAGGGCGTTGTCGCGGCCAACACGCGTTTTCCATTGAAATATCTGGGCCGATTCCCTACAGTTGCTATCAGTTTAAATTCCTTTGCAAAGAGGCTCCTCTCAGCCATCAATTACGCCATGTTGTGGCTTGCAGAAGCTTCCGCATTTTTAGCGGCGCTTTGCTGGTCCGGGGTCGATGCCGCAGCAACACCAGTCAGTCTCAAACATTTCTTTCTGCTCCAAACAACATCGTCAAACCAGCTCCCAATACCACATGAATGAACGAACAACTGTTGCGCTTCGTTGTATCCATCTTTCCTTTCCTCGCCATACATGTATTATCTGGACCACTCAATTGCGTCGTTGCGCCGTTGCTGACCATGTAAACAGTCTGCTAGTCCCACCACTCCCAATGCCAATATTACCAACCCCGCTGCACTGAATAATGCCACGTCTCCTCCGTGGTACCCGTCACCATGGATGGACGGATCTGGACAATGGGCAGACGCATATGCAAAGGCGCAAGCTTTTGTCAAACAATTGACGTTGCTCGAGAAGGTCAATCTCACAACTGGCACTGGATGGGAGAGCGAGGCTTGCGTAGGAAATATTGGAGAGATTCCACGCTTGGGATTCCCATCTCTGTGCATGCAGGATTCTCCCCTGGGTGTTCGTTTCGGTATGCGCCGAAGGATTGATCATATTCATAGCCCGAGTAGCTGACCAGATATGCAGCTGATTTTGTTTCCGCATTTACATCTGGTGGCACCGTAGCCGCATCCTGGGACCGTGGTGTATGGTATCAACGCGGTTACCAAATGGGTATGGAGCACCGAGCAAAGGGGGTCGATGTCCAACTAGGTCCTGTCGTCGGACCGCTTGGTCGCAATCCAAAAGGAGGACGCAATTGGGAAGGTTGGTGGAATCGTCCACGAGTGTTGGGTTACAGACATTGATTTCATGCATAGGTTTCAGTCCCGACCCTGTTCTTTCTGGCATCGCTGTCGCGGAGACTGTCCGAGGCATTCAAGATGCCGGGGTGATCGCATGTAAGTAATGGATGCTCTGAGGCATATCTTGGCTAATAAGGAGAAAAAGGCACGAAGCACTACATCTTTAACGAACAAGAGCACTTCCGATCACCAGGTGAGGTTGAAGGTGTTGGGTTGGTTGAGGGTATTAGCTCTAATGTTGACGACAAAACGCTCCACGAGTTGTACCTCTGGTAAGAGATTTCCACTCCAAATGCAATCTAAGCCTACACTAATTCAAGTTAGGCCATTTGCAGATGCTGTTCGTGCTGGGACTGGCTCAATCATGTGTTCGTACAACCAAATCAACAATAGCTACGCATGTCAAAACAGCTATATGATGAACAATATCTTGAAAGGAGAGCTCGGTTTTCAAGGATTCGTCATGAGCGATTGGTCAGCTCAACATGCTGGAGTTAGCAGTGCACTTGCTGGTCTGGACATGACAATGCCTGGTGACACCGGCTTCAATACTGGCTTGTCCTTTTGGGTGCGCTCTTAAGCTTCTGACTCGGAGGTACAACGAGCTGACAACTGTGTAGGGCACCAATCTGACGATCGCCGTTCTCAATGGCACTATCCCAGAATGGCGAATCGATGACATGGCCACACGAATCATGGCCGCATATTATCTCGTCGGTCGTGACAGGACGTCGGTCCCGACTAATTTCAACTCGTGGTCAAGAGATACTTATGGGTACGAGCACGCGTATGCGGGGACTGGATATGGCCTGATTAACGAGCATATTGATGTGCGTGATGGACACGGTGCCGCCATTCGATCTGCAGCTGCGCGGTCGACTGTCCTCTTGAAAAACTCTGGGAACGTGCTTCCTTTGACTGGCCAGGAGAAGTGGACCGCCGTATTCGGAGACGATGCTACTGAAAATGACATTGGCCCTAACGGTGGACCAAATCTATGTTCCGATCATGGTTGCGACAATGGCACTCTCGCCATGGGCTGGGGATCCGGAACAGCAGATTTCCCATATCTGGTTACTCCACTAACCGCAATCCAAAATGAAGTTGTCGGCAATGGCGGCGTCGTTACGTCTGTAACTGACAATTGGGCATACACTGTTATTCAGAACATGGCCAAACAGGCAAGCGTCTCTATCGTATTTGTTAACGCCGATTCCGGAGAGGGCTACATTACCGTTGATGGCAATGAGGGAGACCGGAACAACCTTACGCTCTGGAAAGATGGCGACAAGGTGATTCAAAACGTCACTGGCAATTGCAACAACACAATCGTTGTCATCCACTCTGTGGGTCCAGTCTTGGTTGACGCATGGTACAATAACCCCAACGTGACAGCTATCCTTTGGGCAGGTTTGCCGGGCGAACAATCAGGAAATTCAATTGCCGATGTGCTCTATGGCCGTGTCAACCCAGGAGGCAAACTACCCTTCACAATGGGTGCTTCGCAATCAGACTACGGAGTTGATCTGATTTACAACGTCACCAGTGGTCCTTATGCTCCGCAAGACAATTTCGTAGAAGGCGTATTCATCGACTATCGCTACTTCGATAAATATAACATCACTCCGATATATGAGTTTGGCTATGGAATAAGCTACACAACTTTCTCCTACTCCAACATCAACGTCGTCAAAGCTAGTGCCGGTCCTTACACACCTACCACCGGCCAGACCAAAGCAGCACCAGTACTTGGAAACTTCAGCACCGACACATCCAAGTATCAATTCCCATCCAACTTGACTTATGTCAACACCTACCTTTATCCATATCTCAACGCCACCGACCTGAAGGCTGCTTCAATGGACCCTGACTACGGTATGGCTACCGATGACTACATTCCTGCCGGCGCTACAGACGGGTCACCACAACCGAAACACGCTGCTGGTGGCGCTCCAGGTGGAAACCCAGAGCTCTACGATGTCCTCTTTACCGTTACAGCGACCATTACCAACAACGGTACAATCCCTGGCGAAGAGGTTGTACAGCTGTATGTGTCGCTAGGTGGCCCTGATGATCCGAAGGTTGTCCTTCGCAACTTTGATCGCCTAAGCATCCAGGCTGGTCAAACAGCCGATTTCACTGCAGACATCACTCGTCGGGACTTGAGCAACTGGGACACGGTATCTCAAAACTGGGTCATCTCAAGTTACCCGAAGACTGTGTATGTGGGCAGCTCGTCGAGGAAGCTTCTCCTCAACTCTACGCTTAATATGTAAGCATGGGCATAACGGTTATGATCTCGGAGTTGGTAAATGGGTTGAACTCGGTTATAGCGAAACCGTAATGATGAATTTTTAATAGCAGAGACTGGAGAGATTGTGATCTTGCTATGACTGATGACTCTTCTTGTAGATACATTCTGGGAAGGCTTTTGCTAGATGGTACGGGATAGAGTACAGTGGTAGCTATCTAATACAGATCTTGGCTCAACGTGTTGCTTTATTTCTGAGGAACTATTACCTGGCTTACCAACCAGTTTTGACCTCGGTGAAGTGATGCAGATGACTTTTATGTCCCTGGCAGGACCCGTCAAGCTAGCTGAACGCAAAGACTATAGGTATCTAGGAGGAGACAAAAATAAAGAAGCCCCTTGTGCTCTCTAGACGTTCATGTTGACTGGTTGACGGCTCAAGGTATACTCTTGAAGCGGCTGCGAACGTGTGGAGAGCGGTGACTTGCATTCCTTTAGGTGCATGATGACGAATGATGCCGTTTATCGAGTTATCGGCTGACATACGCGTTTGCGGCGGGATCCCACGAGGCAGAAGGCAATACCCCCGCCAAAGGAGTGGAGAGGAGCAACAATAGGCACGACATCACACCAGCTCTTTGCGCTTTCTCTGGCAATTCGGGAAGAGTGAGCGTTGCCAAGCAGGAGGGTTCCTTCGCACCACCCCGGGCAGCCTGCGCACAAACGCCTCAAACAGGCACCGCGGAAGACAAGCAATTGCGAGAGATACGCCAGATTTCCGCTCCGATTCCCTATCACTGTCCAATATCGACGCCTTTCCCGCGCTGTCGACTTCCGTAGTCTGCCGGTACTCCACTCGACCTTCGAAATTCGGTGCGTCGCAACTGACTCCGTTTGCGTACTCTTCGCGTCGCCACGGAAAGTCAATAACGCGACCTGGAAGGAACCGACGGCCTTACCAAACGACCACCTTCGCACCCACGACCTTCCACCACCCGCTTGCCCCCTTCGCATCCACGCCTCTGGCCGTTGATCGGATTGTTGACATACATCTCTTAGACTCGTTGGAATTGGAATTGGTCTTTTGGCTTTCGAGGTGAGTTGACCCTCCCGCCCAAGCCTGGTGGGGCGAACCTGTTGAATCATACCTGACGCCTTTTTCCACACGCTGCGACAATATATTTCTTGGTTCCCCGCGTTCAACGTAAACACACAAACAATTCACTAACTCTTTTCCCACTTCTTCCCTAGACTCCATGCAAGATGCCGGCTTCCTCAAGTAGAAGACTTCGCTCCCGCAGGGAGCCCGACCTGCAGCAATCTGATGCTGATACTCCCGAATCAATAGTGACGCCAACAAGAAAGCGCAGACGGGTACGCACCTCGCCTTTGAGACACAACAAATCATACTTGGATAGACAAATAACAATTTCCACACAGTTGAACGGCTCTGAGCGCCCCGCCCCTGCCGTCGAAGATGCCCCCCGAAATCGAATAACCGAATCAGCACAGAGCGACGACTCGAATAAGACAGTGTCTAATGGTGCTGAAATGGACGGACCGTCGGATCCCATTGACAGACAGAACCTTATCATCGCGCATCTGTTGACACCAAAGAGCTATACACCTAATGCATCCATCGATTATGCCAACGATCTACAAGCGCGTATGAATCCAGGCACAACCCCAGCATTTGCGAAGATTGCTGCTCGAGACTGGTGCTTCTTTGTCAAAAAGACAACCCTTCTGATCGGTAGAGCAGACTCGCAGGCTCGACCAAACCCGCCTCCAAGCTCACAAGGCGAAACATCTGGAGTTCTCAACAGTGATGACGTACCGAACAACTGGGGCGTTGATATTGATCTAGGTCCCGAGCGGCAGGTCTCTCGAATTCACGCGCAAATTGATTTTGATGCCACTGTCCAATCATGGTTCATCACAGTCAATAGTAGGAATGGTTTGAAGCTTGATGACCAGACATTCTATCGAGGTGCCCGTGCGGAGCTTCATTCCGGTATCTGCATCTCCATCATGGGTACCCAAATGCTTTTCCTCCTCGCGAATACCGAAGACAAGTTCCACTCGATGCTTTGGCGCCAGGTCAAGTATGATGGCGAGCAGGAAGACTCGGATGGTGCCGGAAATCCACCTTACCGATCCCTTCCACATGCCCATCCCAAGGCTCCGACACCAAAGCGTGAGCATTATGATCCATTTCCGCCTTCATCTCACCCGCGAAACCAACAGCAGCGTGGTAACCAGTTGACATCGACTCCAGGCCATGCTCAACCCGGAACGCCCTTAGCGCTACGCTCAGCCGAGAAAGAGCCTAGGAGCAAGCAGTCGCCGTCGGCATACTCTCGTGGAATGATGTTGGACTCTACTGAGGAGATTGACTACAGCCTGGATTCCTCTAAGGATATTAAGCCGCCTCACAGCTACGCGCAGTTGATTGGACAAGCCATCTTGAGCAGCCCAGAAGAAATGCTCACTCTTGCGAACATTTACCAGTTCATCAAGGACAAATATGCCTTCTTTAGATATAGTACGGGTGGTTGGCAGAATTCGATTCGCCATAACTTGTCCCTCAGCAAATCCTTCGAAAAGGTAGCTCGTCGCACCGACGAACCAGGGAAAGGGATGAAATGGCGCATTGCAGATGATCAGCGCGACGAATTCGTGAAGAAGACGCTGTTTAGTACCCGCAAAGGACAAGCGCGCATGGGCTCTTCCGGACCGAACTCCCCAGCTCTGAAAGATCCCGCTCAAGCGACAGAACGTCTCGTAGGAGCCATCAACCAAGGTGATGGTATCGCGTTTCCTAAACTTGAAGGTGGAATCACGCATGTTAAGACACCTCCACGCTCAGCAACCCCTCCTTTGGCGTCTTATCCTTCAGCAAATGAATCGTATACACCTGATCGTGGACCCCGCCCCCAGCACTCGTTTGCAGGCTACAAGTCATCGGCCATGAATGGAGAGAAGGCGCATATGACACCTCCAGCAAAACGTCTTTTTCAGGACGGACCATTCAGCAATGTTCCCATTTTCGCCCACAGCTCCGATCTGCAAGGAGCTGGCGATAGTTCTGATAGGCCACAGGAGGGCTTACAGTCATCCCCAACCGCCGATGTTAAAGCCCAGCCAAGTGGGTTAAGAGACGGTATTGCACACTCGCCTCCGCCACTCTATTCTGACCCTGCGACCCACAATGTCAATGGTGCTCCAGATGCACTTAGGGCAAACAATGCCGGCCTTGTCACCCCTCTCGTTACTCGTCATGCACCACGCCTTGCTCCTCCTAGCACCGCACAAGTTCCTAGCCAGTATATGAATTTCTCAAGCCCGGCTCCGTTCTGGAAGTTTATCGATTTGCCAAGCACACCCGCAGGAGTACCTAATCTCGACATTAGTCCTATCAAAATGAAAAAGGAGGCAGAGAGCGAAGCCGATGCAGAGGAAGAGCCTCCTCAACCTAGCTCGCCGCCGCTGATGATCGAAGAAGGCAATAAGCGTAAGCGAGATTCGGAGGAAGAAGACGCAGACGAAGGTGCAGATGCCGAGGAGGATATGGAGATCAACAGCCCCAGCCGTACCGTCTCGAGACCAGTTAGTCGACGCGATTTGGCCGGTATTGGATCGGGGGAACGATCAATGGAGAAACCTCCTGCTGGTATGAACGGACTTGGCATTAGTGCTGGAGGAATGGTCAGGGGACCGAGTCTTACTGCTTTCGAGGACGACGAGCCTGAAGGAATCGATCTCGCCAAGTAAGCTTTTCTTGTTTGCTAAAACGGTATAAGGTGCTAACACCGTAACAGAGGATTTCAAAAGATCGGCAGTTTCCACCGCACTATGGCACAAAACCAAGGCACCGTCCGCGCTCCTTAAACTCCAATGCGCAACGCGTCTAAATGCTCCACTCATAACTTAATGCAAAGCTACTAAACAACGTTAACGTCCACCCACCACCACTCTCGTCCACTACAAATGCCACGAACCACATACTACCATGTAACCACTTTACCATGTTAAACTCTACTCTTGGCATAAGGACATACCATTGACATTACAAGACTTCGGTAGGTCTCGTGCTTGGTTGGGTTCCCTGGTGGATTGGCCATGGCCTTGGGTATCTTTGCTCCTCTTACATTTGTTGCTTTTGTGTTTGTATCCACTGTATCATGTTCTTTGAACCTTCTTACTTTTCACAGTGGCTTTTTTCCGGCTTTGTTTGTTTGTCATAGATGGAATTTGCATACTTCACCCATGTTGAATAACCTTGTTCTACAAATTTGGGTTTTTATGCGTCTAGAGAGAGGTTGATTCTATGGATGCTTTTCTCCTCTTGTCTTTTCCCCCTGTTTTTCGCTTCCTTGTTTGTTTGCTGGCCTTCGACTTCGATTCCCATTTGCATCGTAGAATTCTTCAGAAGTCTACTTTCGGCGTTTTTTTCTAAACTAGGTGGTGGATAGCGCTCTGGAACTCAACTCACTCACACTTCTTCCGCTGACGATATGAATGCCCTGTTATGGCTCTCCTTGCTGATCGATGATGGTTCGACTGAAGCGAAGGGAGTTTGTGAGCATTGGTGTGGGGAGTTTTATGTACCTAGTTGCGGGATTAGATCGGTAACGCATTTGAGAATTAGATTTGAAATATACTTTCGTCTTTGTTTGATTTTGCTTTGAAGTATAGGTACTGTCCATGCTATGTGATACGGTATTGGGTTTCTCGGCATCCAATGCACCATCACTTCTCAGGTTGTCTACCAAACTATCATCGTTCTAGGTATCAAGGTATCATCCATTTCCTCTTCCATTGCAGATAGGGTCCCCTTGCTTAGGAGGTAGCGTACGTTTGCGTAGGCTCTTTGGTCTACCCGCATCGCTCTGAAGAATTGAATGACGCCTAGCCAAAATGTGGTGGATGCACGAAGAAGGAAAGGGAGGTGCAGACGTAGCTAGTCCTTTCAGAACACTAGCGTGTTGCCGACGAAGCAACGAGGAGATCTAGCGAGGCTTATTAGAATAGTTTAGTTTTAGAATAATTAGATATTGAGAGAATTGTTAATTAGAAGAATTATTAACTAGAAGAATTATTAATTACTGCAATTATTAATTACTGCAATTATTAATTACTATAATTATTAAAATTCTGATATATACGGTGTTATAATGAGAACGGGGTGGGCTGCATCACATGTACCTACCTCATCCTACTTTAACTTCTCCCTAAACATCGCTTTACATTCTTCTTAAGCATCCACTTCAAAGACAAGGAACGCCCTCGCCCTTCTCCATCTCCATAAAGAGTTACCAACCCTAAATGTGAAGAGCGTGAGGCTGAGTACGAGTGGCTTTTTTAGCGCATCAACTTGTGCTTCAGGCACGCGATGAGTAGCAACTCCGATCAGGCATCCATTATATCAAAAGGACATGTACAACTGTCTTCTTCTCGATTCCTAATTATCAGTTAGACCATCCCTTTGAATAGCATCTATGAGCATTTCTCCTACAGCGCACTTCCTCAATTCTATCTCGTCTCATCGCAATCCCTATCTTTTCAATATCATTATTCTAAATCAATTTGCTTCGAGCACAAGATTACACCATGTCTCCTATATGCAAACTTCTCCGAAAAAGCCCTTCAAACAACCCATCACCGGCTCCTCGCACCTCCCCGCCTTCTCCAGCGGAAAAGCACAACACCTCATCAAGTGCCCTCTACCGACTTCCCGCCGAGCTCCTCCTCATGATCCAAGAGTATTCCTGTCCCGTCAGCACAATGGCCCTCCGAGCCACAAGCCTAAAGTTCACCCACCTATTCTCTTCCCCACTCAGCTTCCTCCCCGACTCCAAAACCAAGCTCCTGCGCCAGCAATACAGCCACCTACTCCGCGCCTACCAATTCCGTCTAGGCTGCGAAGCCGAGCGATGCGGAACCCTACCACCAGACCAGCTAATGTGCAGCGTCTGCATGAAAAGCCACGACTCAGCCTTCTTCTCCGCTGCAAAAAAGCTCAAGAAACCAGAAGAACGCACCTGTATCGGCGCATACGGCGTTCTAGAAATCTGCAACCACCAACGCGCCACGTTCGCCGGCCTACAAGTCGGCGGCGTGAACGTGCAATGCCAGCTCTCTCACGGCGGGAATCTAAAGCCGGAGATGATGAGGGGGTCTGGGCCTGTGTATATGAACAGGGTTGAGGGCGAGGCGCGCTTAGTGAGAGAATATCATCTCTTGAGTGTCGAGATGGGGAAGAGGATCGCGGCTTTCGAGGTTCTGGAGGCGTTTTATGAGATCCGGGATTCGCTTTGTCCGCATCTTACGCCGGACTTGGTGGCACAGCTCTTGCTTGAACATCCGTATACTGATTGTTCGAATTTCATGAAGCATGGGAGCCATGTAAACGCGTCCTGTTCTCACACTTCTCGCGCGAGTTTCTTCGCTGGGTTGTGGAATGGTGGGAAGGGGGCGTTTTGTAAGCAGAAGATGTATTGTCCGGACTCTGACTGCGATACGCTTTTCTACCTCTATCGGAAACGCTACGCTAAGAGCTCAAACGAATCGCCTGATTGCTTGGTTCTTTGTGTTCATCGGAATCTGGGTATGTTAAGGGATGCAACGGATTTAAAGTGGATTAGTCAGTTGGTTGAACCGAATGATCTTTCGACTTCGGTGAGGCTGATGAGGTGGATTAGCGGAGGTGGATTGGAGGGAGGTGTTAAGCGGAGTTAGGGGTTGGGGTCATTTGTGTTATGGAAGTTGGGGACCTGCGTGAATGAATTAAACAGTGTGTTATAATGAAAATCTCCCAATAGGAGTTTAAATTTCCTAACGTCCTAAAGAAGACATACCCTAGGATTCGTGTTGTACATCTATCACCTGTGCCTCTCGGAAATAAAATATGTCTATAAAAGCAAACCTTCCCATGAACCTGATAGAATGAGCTCAATCATGGCTCATCTATCCAACTAAGCCCGACGTTCTCCATCATCAATAGTTAGGCAGAATACACTTCTGCACCAGAGCCTGATCCACCATACTCGCATCCTTTGTGCTATACGGCGTCTCCGAATACACATAATTCGTGCCAAAAGATCCAGCACCCCAACTCGTATACCCAAGGTAGACATCGGCGTTCTGACTATCCGACCAATCAATCAGTCGATTCACGAACAAAGGACCTAGCAAGAAAAAGCAACTTACTTGAGAAAATGCAGCATATCGCAGAAATACTTGATGCAACTATCGTCATTACTCCCACCCGTCTCACTCAGGAAAGCCGTCCTACCCTTCTTTCGCAACCACCACGATAAAGGGCGCAGCGCCTCATCAATCATGTCAGTACTGCAGATCTGGTGTGTGCCAGTATGATCATAGTCCAAATAAACATGGATATCAAGCACCAATCCCTTGGTAGTCCCATCCGGATTCTTAACCCCAGCCAACGCATCATCATCGCCATCAAGCAGTTCACCCGCCGCACACCAATCCGAGCCAGGAAGAAGGATGGTGTTTTCTGTAGCGCCTTCGCTGCGGATGGCGGTGACGACGGACTGGACTGTTTGGACCCAGCGGGGGAAACTGAGGTTGTGCGGTTCATTCATGAGGCCGAAGACGACTTGCGGTGTGTTCTTGTACTTGGTCGCGATTTGCGTCCATATGTTCACCAGGTCGTCGTCTTTCACGCCGGCGCTCTGGCCTATGATCTGGCCGTTCCATCGGCCGTAGTTGTGGATATCGATGATGCAAAATTTCCCACCGTGACTCACGCAGCCTTGTAGTAAGGCATCATAGCTTGTGAAGCTGGCATTGTCGAGAGGGCCGGAAAGTGTGTTGTTTACGAGATACTGCCAGCTGACAGGGAAACGGAATGCAGTGAGGTGATCGGTATTGATGAAGTGAGAGAGTTGATCCAGACCTTGTTGGCCGGGTGGAGAGGAAGAAGAGAGAGGACAGTATCCGTCGAACGTGCAGCCGAATTCATAACCTGGGATGTTGACGCCTGCGTAGGTTACTGTGGTCGGAGAGCCAGGAGTGGGACTTGGGCCGGAACTAGGGCCAGGGCCGTATGGACCGGTGGTGACACTTTGAGGGCTGGTGGAAAGGGTTGCTGTAGGTCTTATAAGATGAAGTCCAATGTTTGAGAGCGATAGATGTAAACTTGCCTGACGCAGGAAGCCCTAAGACATGACGACGTGGACTCAAAGGTGAGCAAAAGATACTCGGAATTGCCAACAGGAGCGCAAAGAAGGTTGGGGTGTTCATGTTATTTGGAGAATAGGATCTTTAGGTGGTACGAGTGTCTTGTTCTTAGGAATGTGAGAAACGGGGTGATGTCATCCTCACTTGAGTCTTGGATGTGAAGCTTAAGTACCTAGGTAGTAGACAAACGAGTAGGGAGAGGTGATCACGAAAGTAAAGAACGACTTGAGGTCGAAGTAGCTGCAAACGATGTCGATATAATATAGTAAAACTGCTAAGAAAGGACGATAAACCACGCGCATGGTCATTTTGACTCTTCGAAAGCGCATGACCCTTCAAGTGAGTACATTTGCGCCCATTGACGCATTGAGTGGGAGATTTTCAAAGATGCTTGTGATGAGCAAAGATGCCGTCAAATAAAAGGTAGAGCGAACCGGCGCTACTAATCCTATACTACAATACCGCTAGACCATCAGTGCTAGTTATTTCAGCTCAGCCCTCACAACTCATCTCATCCCATATTATTGTTCCTTCCATAAGCTATTGCACGTGCCACTCTGAACTATCATGGGAGCAACGAAGCGTTACACTTCGTGATACGCGAATTGGTTCGGGCTGCAGCCACATAAAATGTGTTGTACAGTTCAACTAGGGAGAAGAACGAATCGGACGGTCCACGTGACCCGGGGATGTTATCTGACCGATGAACAGGTATGATTGACGATATATCTTTAGAGTGGTGGTTGATCTTGCAGTCGGTTCGAGGTTGAAGATAGAGTAAGTCCTGGCTCGTCGGCCATCTAAACCTAGCACTGTGGTCGAGGCTGGCTTGATCGTTCGGCTGAATTTATATTTCATTGTCATATTTCATGTGCTCTCTCCTCCGCTCCCTTTCTTTTCGTTTTCCAGGATGTCTTTTATGCTCACCATACCACTGCCCCTGGGCAATGGCTTTGCTTGAGCAGGAGAGTGTTTCCACCCAATCATGTAGATGAGTCGAAAGGTAGCAGGTACACTCCCATCTTCATTTCCATGTAATTCACGGTATATTGCATCTGCGGCAAGCAAAGTATCTCTCTGAATCCCGCCCATTTCACGGGAGATCACAGCGTTGGACTCTCCCATAGCTTGCAAATCTCGCATTAAAGCGAACGAGTCCGGATAATCAACTACGACATCATCAACGTCGACGGTGAGGAGGTTGAATCCTGAGCGCTGAAGCAAGCCGCCGACATCCCGTACATCCGCAAGAGGAGATGTATGGGTTGATACTCCGCCTCTTCTGTCAAGCTCTGCCAGTTGTAGTGATGTCCGGAGTTCGAAAAGACTATCCCCGCCCATCATTACTCCAATGAAAGGGGAGTCATGTTTTAGGATATTGTTCACTTGAGCCAAGACCGACGGGAGGTCGTTGATCCAGTGCATGCTCAAGCTACTCAGAACGGCGTCAAAAGTATTCGGTTCATATGGAAGCTGTTCGGGGGTCGGAAGTACTTCGCGAAGAATTTCTATTCCTTTATTGAAAGGAAGGTCCGCGTCCCGGAACAACAGGGTCTCCGAGGTATCTGCGGCGGTCAACTTCGATAATCGAGTGGAGCGAGGACCTTTGTCTGGTGAATCTGGTGAGGGCAGAGTGAGCATTCGAGCTATGTTGCAAGCATTGGCTCCTAGGTCGAGAACATGAGGGAAATGGCGGTTTATATCCTAAACTAATTAGCATGAGAAATCCTCGGAGATGGAGGGCCTGGAGATCTCACCATCAATCTCTCGCATAACCTCGAAGCAACCTCATCCCTAAGGTAATCTACATTCCTGCTAGCCTCTATATCTGCAGCTGCTCGTTCCTTTTGGAGCCATTTTGTTTGATGGTTGAACACTTCGAGAGTTGGGGCTCCTGGAGCTTGAACAGCATACCGCCGTGTCGTTCGGAGCGGTGTAAATCGTCTCGTGAGGGGCGGGATAAAAGTCCGAACTGAAAAATTGTTCATTATAAACAAACGAAGATTCCACAACAGCAATGAAATATATGTACAAGCTCACTGGATTCTTTCGTCGACGAAGATCGAAGAAATAGTGACGTCGAGATCCTTATGCTGTACCCGTCTTGCGGAAAGTTTAGCCACGGTTTTGCCGACCCCGTCCAAAAGTTCACCACAACCTGAAGCTATCACCAACTCTCCACGACACCAACAATGGCCCAGCCATTTCCCTACACGTACTACTCCTGCGATTGCTATAATACGAAGGCTTCGGTAGCCTCTACAAAGCGACTATCACAACAACAACCACCTCCGGAAGATGAGGAAGAACGAACATTTGACCCCCGAAACCCCCGCTCAAACTATTCCTTATACCCTCTCGAACACCTCCTATATTGCGAAGACTGTCGACAGATACGATGTCCCAGATGTGTGATAGAGGAAACGTTGAATTGGTTCTGCCCGAACTGTCTGTTCGAGGTACCAAGCAGCATGATAAAGAGCGAGGGTAATAGGTAAATAACCTCCGGTGGGTTGCACGATTGAAGATGGGCGGCGGAAGGGTTTTATTAGACTTCGAGCTAATTCGATACATAGATGTACAAGAAACTGCTACAACTGCCCAATATGCACATCTTCCATGACCGTAAGCTCCCTCGAACCACCGAAAGACCCTTCAGAAGACATGGGCGGCCCGGCAGGACCCTTCTTCCTCTCTTGCCCATATTGCCATTGGAGTACTCTAGACATCGGAATCGAGTTCGAGAAGCACACAGGAATAACGCAACAACTCTCCCGAATTGCCAACGGTGGCCAACCAATTCCTACACTCAAAGAGCGAGAAAGGGAACGGGACAGGCGGAAAGACCTGGAACTACGAGGCGATGAGAGCCCTGACGAGACTCCCATGACTGCCTTTGAGAAACCCTTAGGAGCTCCAACGCACGATGAACTCTTTTCAAATCTTTCCGCTTTCTACAAGTCCCAACTTCAAGCCACAACGCCCCCTAATCCTTTTTCTCCGCACGAGATGAACTTCAGCTCTCCCTCTTCATTCTCACGTATTATGAACCTCTACTCAACCAGTACAGCCAAGAAGCAGAAGCGAGAAAAGCCCACCCCCATGCGCGAAGCAGCGTCTCTTCTTGAAGGCCTAACCATTCACAATCCCACCAAGGACCGCGACGCAATCGCTAGGATCAAGAAGGAAGGGTGGGAAGGAACATTGAGTCCAGCTCAAAAAAGCCCACAACCAAATCCAACGATAAGATTCCCGGACGAACTACGACCGCTAGCAACCCTCCTTCGTACAAAACGTGGGAAAAGATGTCGAGACTGCCGCCATATCCTTTCAAAGCCAGAGACCAAGATCACGTCCACACGATATAAGATCAAATTACTAGCTCTAAACCACATCCCACGTCTCTCCCTCCGAGCCCTCAACCCACCAACCACGCCCTCCCTCTCTTCATCCACAAGCACCATCTCAACATCAACAGCTCTTCCCTTCAACTACGACAATCTTCGCCCCGGTCTACCAACCCACTTCATCCTAACACTTCAAAATCCCCTCTTCGATCCCGTCCGCGTAACACTCGCCACACCCTCCACCACCCCTGGAAAGATCCAATCCCGAATCACCATCCTCTGCCCTCAATTCGAAGTAGGGGCTAATACAGACGTATGGGACGATGCACTCACATCATCCGCCACATCTTTCTCCTCAACCGCAAAACGAGGCAGCGTCCTCGGAGACAGTACATCGAGCCAGAGTGGCGGCGGTGGTAGCAGCGGCATCGAAGCCGGCAAAATCTGGGAAAGAGGGCGAAACTGGACATCTGTTGTTTTGGAAGTGGTACCAGGGTTTTTGGCATCTCTACCCTCATCTTTCACTTTCCCTTCCTCTCGAAACGAAAGCAAAGATAAAGATCAAGAATCGGAAGGACTAGAAGAAGACGACGACATCCTCGAAATCCCCGTCTTCGTCCGTCTGGAATTCGAAGCCGACGTTGCGGCCGAAGATCGTAGTCTAGGCGATGCGAGGGGCGGAGGCAAGGAGAAGAGAGAAGAGGCGTTTTGGATCGTGCTTGGGGTTGGGAGGATCGCGGCCTGAGGTTTCCTTCCCCTTACTCGTACTCCAGGACCTTCCGTATCGAAGATGTAATGAACCGTGGCGAGAGTCTTGATGTCAGTGGCGCCGGGTGTTCCAGTGAACGTACCACACATAATCTAGACTTGGGAAGTAGAGGCCGTGTGGCGAACTTGAGCTGGATTGAGCTGGATGGAGCTGAATGTAGGATATGGTCAAGATGTTGTTCGAGCCATAGTACATACATGGAACTCGTCAGCCGCCCGAAGAAAATGTGGAGCCAATATATGCGGGTCATATTTATATGCGGGTGATATTAGCTCCGTTCGTTCGCCTTCCTTGTCACACTCGACAGGGAATCTGGAGAAATGTGGAGACGGCCTCCAAGGTTCATGGAATTCGGAGAAAGGCGAACGAACGTGCATGTGCCTCCAGACAAACCCGCTAAGCACCCCTTTAAAATCCTGACGTCAGGTAATTCTAAGGTAGTAGAGTGAGGAGAATATCTGAATTCTGAAGTCCTGTTTCTACTTGTCGTATGAAGCTATATACAGTAGATTTACAATTGAGTCCCAGAGAGTGATTCGGAAAAAGCCAAGCCGTACCCGCGTTCATCCCAAGGAAGAACGAGAAAGAGAGAGGGATAAGGGTATCACAGCCCAAAAACCCAGACAGACAAAGGGAACGGAAACCTTTATGTGAATGAGGAGAAACAGTGCTCTCCCCTCTTCTCTTGGTCGAATGAATGCTCGCTCGCGCGTGAGGCGGGAGACAGACGGTCTATAAAATGCCAATGTAATGCTTAAGGAGTCTGAAACAAAAGGAAGGTAGATGAAATGAAAGCGGCAAAACATGATCATGGAGATAAAAATGGAGTAAATATGGTCGCTAATGCCCTCGCTGGAAATGCTCTTCAAGATGAGAAAGGAAAATGCCTCGAATGCTGGTTCCCCATGAATTCCTCCCCCTTGATTCCTCTCATACATGTTTTTATACATCCCCACTCCCGTACTTTGCGTTGCGTTACGAAAACGATTTGCTGCTTTTTCTTCTTATCTCCCAACTAATAATTCCTTTCCGTCTACTTTCCATCCAAAATCTAGGATCAGAGCACGCCCATCCTGGCTTGTAGCCACAACTCTCCTGTAATCGCTCTTAGCGCTGAGAATCCAGCTTGTAGTCCAATTGTCATATTGACCGAACGTCTCTCCAGAGTCATAGTCGCTAACGCGGATGCTTTGATCGTAGGATCCAGAGATAACGCGGCCGTTATGCGCGTCCAAGAAAAGACTTCTTACAAGCCCGCCGTGTCGCCGCGATGTGTGAAGCAGTTGCCCAGAGATAGCATCAAATTTGTACACGACGTGGTCGTTTCCGCCTGCAAGGACGTATTTTGCGTCGTCTGAGAACTCTACGGCTGCGAGACCGCGGTCTTGGGATGGGAATTCTTTGATGCAGATGCCGGAGTCGAGGTTCCATAGTTTGGCGATTCCATCTCCGGAGGCCGAGACTAGGAGGTTTCCACGCAGTTGTACGGCATTGACGGGGCCGCGGTGGCCTGTGAGTTCGCGGACGTGATCGCCTGTTGCGCGGTCCCAAACGTTGATGGTGGCGTCTTTGGAGCAGGAGATGATGTGCTTGTCATCTAGGCACACATCGAGGACACCGGCAGAGTGCCGACGGAGACGATACTTAGGAACGTATTCTTCTCCTGTAAGATCCCACACGATGCACGTGTGATCAGACGAACCAGTGACCATGATCTCATGATCATACTGGAGGCAAAGAATACTAGCCTCATGGTAATCCTCGGGCACGTGATAGATGGACCTGCCTTCCAGTGTTCCATTCACTGAGGCATGGTTGACTACGGTCTCCTTGTGCGTCTCCAGAGCTGGTGGCGTATTCGCGACTGGGGCGTTGGAAGGACCACCAATAACCTTGATGCATTTATAGGTGTTCATGTCCCAAACGCGAATTGTACGATCGCGCGAACCTGTGATAATTTTGTTTCTAAATTTGAGTTAGTTTGGTATATAAGGGGTGTTAAGGTATGTGAAACTTACTCATCAAATTGACAGCAGTAGACAGAGTCCGTGTGCCCATTCAGATAGATTGCGCTAGGAGTGCCAGCTTTCCATCGCCTGTCGATGGTTTTCCGAACTTTGTACATGTTCTTCCATGGTTGACCAGCGGCTGGTCTGGCACTAGAATACTTGCCAATACCAGCTCCACCCATCACTATGGGCGCCGGCGAGACGTGAACCTCTTGCTCAAATTGCCGCAAAAAGACTTGTCGCCAGACATGTGCGCATGACGCATGCTCGTTCCACCAATGGCTAACCCTCTCTGCAGTAGCTAGTGTTTCTGTGTCTAGGTTGGAGAGGATCATGGAGAAGAGTTCGGATGGAAGTTTCTGGAGGGGATCTGCGCGTGTCAGATGCAGGTCATAGAAGCAAAGTTTGAAGCATCTTACCAATCCTCTTTTCTGGCATGCTCAAGCTGTCAATTGGCGGAGAACACGTCATTCCAACTCCGCTCTCGTTGTCCTTGGTCACGTCTTCCATATGCACAATTGACACGCCATTTGCCAGAAATCTCGCGGTTTGCTCTGCCTCGCGCTTCTCTTTGTTCGCTGCTGCCGCTGCCGCCCGAGCTGCCGAGCCTGGCAGCGCAGGGGGATAGTTTGCCGGTATTGGGACAGGTCCTGGGTTAAACTTGGCGGTATCACCGGATGGTCCAGACGCGGCAGGGCGTCGGAAACTTGTTGATAATTTTCTGAACAGACCACCACTTCTTAGCTTTACAGTCGAAGGTGTATGGTTTTCACCATAAGGAAAATATGACGGAATGTAAGATTCGGGCACGCTTGAGTCGTGACTGCCTTTCCGCATCTTATTGGAGCCAAGATCGGTAAGGGACGGCCGTCGTGAGGATGATGAAGATAGACGTCGGCAGATATATTTCACGCTTCCAGACACTACAGACGTAAAGCTCTGCGAGTCGGATGGGTAGTGTGAGGTGGATTGAGAGCGATAATGAAGATGTTCTTCGTCCATCTGTGTGGTTCCTTCCTTGATTCTCCCCAACGGCATGCCCGCCTCGACAACATCAACTTCGTGTGCCGGTGACGGGGGTCGGAATATTTGCGAAGCCGTGCGCTTCATGCTCGTGTCGAATCGTCTGGCGCGAGGCGCGTCGTCGGCAGCAGAAGAGGTCTTTGGTCTATGGGAGAGAATTGATTTGCGACGCTGCATTGGGGGCGATGGAACAAAGCTGACGGCCAGCTGAATCACAGCGAAGACGCCAGTGAGAGCAGGGTAATCAGGCGAGCCCGGTAAGGAGAGAGTTTCTTCGGGCAATCCGACAATGTTATATGGCCAGAAAAAGTGTGCGAAGAGGCAAATCCCAGTGAAGGCGAAACCGAAACGAAGGCTAGACGACCAAATGAAGGGACGGTATCGCAAACAAGGAGAGGCAGGAATTAAGTGATACACGGCGATGGATAGACGAGAGAGCGTATATTCGGACAGGAGACGTCCAGAGGGAGTGAAGGAGGATTGATGATAAGAGACAGGGCCCAAACGAGTGCGGTGAAGACGGTTTGTGGTGTTTTTATGGTGCAGGTCGACGTGCAGAATGGCGGCTGCTGGGTCGGGACGCCAACCCCGGAAGAGGATTCTTTTTCGCAAGGCCCGATGCGAACCAGGGGCGAATCGTCGACGGCGAAATTGAAGGGAGTGGCATGGCAGCACCAAGGGAGCGCCCGGCAGCCTGCATGCGAAACCCCAATCCGCCAACAATTGTGAATCTCCCCAGCAACACCACCGCCATTGTCATTGTCACGCATTACTTTTCCTGGCCTGCTCACTGCTTGACCGCCACGACCATCAAGTCATCGCTACCGACCCAGCCTCCCATCGTCTCTCATCAGCCCCAGCGCGGACAAGCCGTGCACCGTTTTCGGCCTCCGGCTCAAGCTGTTGGTCAGCCTCAGTCGCTTCGAGCATCCTAAAAGTAGCTCGTGATGACGCTGCAGCAACACAGCCCGGCCATTCCGCTGCCGTACCGCATCTTCCTGCTGTATATCGAGCCCATCTCGACTCTTGTTGGGGCCTTTTACGCCCACTTCCGCCAACATACTTATTTGGTCTTGACCCATGCAGCCACCGCACCCAAGAATGCTGCTGCTGTCCCCCTCGGTACCAGTGTCGTACTGTCCCAGCTCGCCAATCTCTACCTGTTGTTTGCTCTGAATGAAGCCCTTGTGCTCCGGAGCACCACCGACGTTCGGGTCTGGAAGGTCGTCGTCTTTGGCCTGCTGCTTGCCGACTTTGGTCATATCTACAGCGTTGCACCTGTAGGCGTGGACATTTATTGGAGGTTTTGGACCTGGAATGCTATCGATTGGGGAAACCTTGGGTTTGTTTATCTAGGGGCAACCACAAGGATCTGTTTTCTTCTGGGACTGGGTGTCGACGATCGAGCGAGTAGTAGTGGTCGTGTTTCTAAAGAGAGGGAGTCAGCAAAGGGGAAGTGAGAGCAATAAAGAGTAATCCCTTTGATCCGTATGGGCCGCCTCCGACCGGATCATGTCATTGAAGGAACATCAACGCACCAATCTCGGTTTTATGCCCGATACGTCGCATTGGCTGTGGCATGACCGTCTTCATTCGAGTCAAGAGGCCGGAGAAGAATAGATGGTCTATTCAAAGAAATATTATACGCTATCCAAGTTTTCCATCCAATCTTCAAACCTCCAATAGTAAAAATCTCCTTCTGAACACCGCTTCAAAAAAGGTCTAACTATACCGCAAGCAAAATCCCACAATTTATGTGTGGAAATCATGTGACTATCTATTTATCGATCACAATGCGTTCTATATTGGAGCTGGTCACCACATCTCCGAACCGCCCTAACATTACCTGTTCATCCCCATGACCTTACCAACATCTAGCATACAGATCCGATCCTCGTCATCAAAGCCCACAGAACCATTCCTCCAGGCATTGAAGACCTCATTATGACCACCTCGGAAAACCACCTCAATTGAGCTCAGACGCGCAAAGGCTACGTAATCCAGTACATGAATAACGAAAGATGTGAACACAACCCATCTACCCAAAGAACAAACTTCCAAAGCTGAATGCACCCCTGGTTCTAACCCTCAGGTGCAACCTCAACGCCTCGCGATCTCCATCACGATGGCGCTAAAACATAAAAACTCGAACCACACCCGTACCATCAACACTACCCAATGACAGGTATCAACTAAAATCCGAAACCCGTACCTAGGTACAAGTACCAGCACCAGGAAAACACCTGACTAGAGAACCAGCTCCCATGACTTGACGACCCGCCCCACCGGCGCATCCAGATCTAATCTTCAACCAGACTTCGGATTACATCATAGATCACCACCTATCTTTATCAATCAGTCTTCACGAACAGAACACACACGTGCATATACATTTTGGTATAACTACCACACCGTCGTCCCCGAGATCTTCCGATGTCGCAAATATCGTCAGCGTCGTACGAAGATAAGAATTCTCTTCAACAGCTCGTGCATAATATAAATGCATGTATGTTTCTCTGCAGCAGGGTACGGCAGATCAGCTTACTTGCATTTACCATTTCTCCGAGCATGCAGGAGTTGAGAAGAGGAAGGTGTGGCCAACCAAGCAGATCTTCATCATCGAGCACATGGTCTTCATCTTTTTTGGTATAGACAGCATACTTCTTTGCTTTCTTTCATTCAAAGTCGGATCAGATGATTCCAGAACTTTGCTGTGGGATCAGCATTCACACGTATTCCATAGAATCACTTATGTCAAGAGGAATGCGAGTATTTTGAAGTATTCGTTCTTTCATCTATATCATCTTTCGTCTTCTCATCCCCTATCTCTCTTGCATGCAGAAAACCAAAGAAAGCGCAAATCACAAGTCGCAAGTCGCAAAACACGCTCAAACCTCCTAACCAGAACCACAAAGCAAAGAAAAAAGCAGTGAAGAAAAGCCGGGGGTATATATACAAACGCAAATACCAAATGCTGCCCGACCCATGTCCATAGATTCCCATTCCCATCCAGAAAGGAAAAGTCCTATTTGACTCCAGGTACCCACATTCTCCCATGATCGTACAAAGACATATATCGAAGAGAAGCCCCTTTATACCATAGGGGGTGATGCACATATCCATCATATAATTTCAGAGATGAAACCAGCGCCACGGAAAAGTGAGCTTTGGAAAAACAACACCGAAAGCGCCATGCGTGCTGAGACAATATAAGTGAGAAGCTGCTGGAGAAATTTCGAGAAACGAGATCGCAAAACTCCGCAATATGACCATAAGAAGTAAAAGGCATGAAATATTGAAAGCGAGATGTTACAAATGGTAGCAGAGATGAAAAGGACGCGTATGTGAAAGTCGACGAAGGCGTGTCAGGGCTAGACTCCATCAAGACCAGATGAAAGCGCAGGAGGATACAGGGCTATATCCACGTTCTTAGAGTTCCAAATGCTCTCATCGGCCCAAGGATCCAACATGTTGATGTCCATGTTATCAGTAGAGAAGAAAATTGGATCGTCATCGATACCCGGTCCTCCCATACTAACACCGAGCTCCTTAAGATCTTCAGAGAGTTGGAGGTCTAATGGGAGAGGGTTTCCAGCTTTCGCTTCGAACCAGCCATCTGGGTAGTCAGCAGCACCCATACCAAGACTGATCTGGAGGTTGTCGTTCTCGGAGATGTCGGATTCACGAGTCGATGGAGAATCCTTTGAAGATGAATCCGGCGTCTGGAATGGCGAGTTTACGCCGGAACGTGGTACCCAAGAGTTGTCCTCGTTTTTGAGGTCAAGAGAAGTGAAGGGTCCATTGGAGTCGAGAGCTGAAAAGATATCATCCAGAACAGACAAGTCGGATATGAGGATACCAGCCATCGCCTCTTCTTCCTTTTCGGGCTCTGCAGGCTTGGGTGGCTCGGCCTCTTTGGGCGGAACTTTGCTGACACTTGATGGAGTACCTCGAGCAGGTGCACCTGTGCTTGGAGTGCCGGCCTTAGTCCCAGTCTGAGGTGTCTTAAGGAGGCTAGTGGAAGGAGAGCCTTTGATGACGCTTGTCTGTGTTCCAACCCGAGCCATAGGCGTAGCGGCAGCATGAGCACCGGCAGGCGTAGTCGTGTCTTGCTTGAAGTTTGGCGTCTGTCCGGACTTGGCTGGTTGCTGCACACCTTTCGCAGGTGGCGCCGTCGGTCTGGCTCCACGATTTGCCACATTAGCATCCGGTTTCGGTGCCTTCGGGTTTCCATCTTTATCCAGATCAAGTAACTCAGCGAGTTGGTCAAACGAAAATTGCATGGGATCCTCAATCCTGGCATGGGCTTCTTTAATGTGTGCCTCCAATTCTGCCGGAGTGTCGAAGCCTCGAATGCTATAGTCGCAATTACTGTCTCGGCATCTGAACGTGGGCTTTTGCTCTACAGGCTTTTCCTGTTGTTGCTGTCTCTTAAGATTAGGCGATGCTGCTTTTCCAGAGCCAATGTAAGGTGAAGACGTAGCACCAGGTGTGGAGGTTTGGCTCTTGCCGTGATCGAGCTTCGGCTTCTTCTTGTCTGGAATCTTCAAGTCCGTAGGCTTAATTGGAGCTTCATGGAAATATGTAGGAGCGCCAAGAGGAGATCCACCAAGCTGGAATGGCGGTCGATCGGTTGTCGGAGGAGGCGGCGCCTTCAGATTTTGCTGGCGCTGATTGTTGGCTTGCTGCTCAACTATCTTGAGGTTTTCGGCGTTCAATTGAGCTTGTTTACTCGGTTGCGTCTCTTGCTGCTGTTGCAAACCAGCCTGCTGGGTGCCGGGTTCCGGATTCTGGCTGACTCTAGACAGCACATTGCCATAGAAGTTAGCAATTTGCTTGATGTTTTGTATGAAGTGCGCCTTGTTCATCGTAACCTGATCAGCTAGGGTGGACTCTTTCGTTAGTTGCCTCCAAACTAAGGTGCGGGCTTCCATGATCCGTCGCAACACGGCTTCAGACTTTTCCTCGGGATACAGTACATGGAAGAAGCGTAACGCAATGTCGATTTTCCGGACTTGAGTGATATATTTCTGCAGTTCCTGTTGCATTCCAGCCCGATCATCAGCAGAGAGTACCACAGGCGCCCCTCGTGGAATTTTTTGCTCTGTTTCATGCACCAAAGCTTTAAATTGGGCCTGCTTTTCCGGATTCTGAGCCTTAGCCATCACGGAATTGTAAGATATCTGGCCGCTGGGAGCTTGTTGACCGTTGCTTGGCTGTTGGGGTCTATTTGTCAAAGCCTGTGCTCTTTGCAATTGGGTCCGCAGAGTTGCTTGCTGCTGTGGGGTCATTTTCGCTATTTGCTCTGGCGTGAAATTGGGGAAATTCTGTTGAGAGCGAGAGGGAACCATAGCAGGAGCTTGAGGTGCAGTGGTCGCTGCTGATGGCTCTGTCCTCGATCCTTCATTAGAATCCTCGTTCGGACGTTTTACGCCTTGCTTCACCATCTGGCCATTTTGTTGGGGAGGTTTAGGAGGCTGGGCTGCTTTGCTGGGCTGCTTGACGGGTGGTGCGGGTAGAGGAGGAGGAGCTTGCATGGGCGGTGGTCGAGATGTTTGAGGAGTTTGGGGAGGCATTCCTTGCTGGGTAGGCTGAGTTGTCGGTGGTGGTACTTGTTGTTGCGGTTGGTTCTGCTGCTGCTGCTGCTGCTGCTGCTGCTGGTGTTGCTGCATCACCATTTGGCGTGCCATTTGTGATTTTCTTTGTTGCATCCTCTGGTTCAAAATGTATTGTCTCAATTGGTCATCCGATACACCTGCTTGATTGGGCGGAAGACGTGACCTGAAAGCTTGAAGCTCTTGAGGAGTGACTGGCTGGATCTGAGGGATATTCGGTATCATAGGTGGTCCATTTCGAGCCGGTATCTGACCTGGCTGCATTCCCTGCGGTACCATTTGAGCTTGAGGTGCTTGTCCACCTTGTTGACCAGCGGAGCTGTTCGGTGGAGGCGGCTGGCTGCCCATTATTTGCTTCTGTCTTATCAAGTCTTGGAAGTGCATGACTTGAAATAGGGCAAGTTTGGATGTGTCAAAGTTCGGCGCAAGATTCGGATTCCGTGATGCCCATTCTTTCAGCTGAGCCCAAGTCCTTACTTCCGGCGGCACATTTTGTTTTATTGCAGCGTTGAGGAGGGTTGGAGGATACGGTGTGTTGTCGGTCTGATTGATGACTTGGGGGTTTTGTCTCAGCATTTGTTGTGCCATCAGCATTCTTTGATGCGAATTCGATTGTTGCTGCTGATTCTGCTGCTGCTGCTGTTGTTGCTGTTGCTGCATTTGCAGCTGTTGTGGGTTCATTGCACCGGGGGCTCCGGGAGTTCGTTGTCCTCCTAATGCCATGGCTTGTTGAGGATTCATGTTGCCCATGTTGACACCATTCATGAATTGATTATTTTGAAGGTTCATCTGGAAAGGTTGAGCGCCATTCATCTGCATATTAGGCTGTGCCATTTGGGATCCTCCAGGCATTGCAACATTCTGGTTCTGTGCTTTCTGACTATTCATAGCGGCGTATCGTTGAAGAACTTGCCGGAACTGATGGTCAGGAACCGTCATCAATTGTGCCCTCATGTTGTGCGGCATCTCAGGTGGGAGTAAAGCTGCTCGCATTTGCGGATTCAAAGGTTGTCCTTGAGCTTGGTGCGCGAGCTGGGCAGCTACGCGCGGGTCGACTTGCGGTTGAGCTTGAGGTGTCATCTGAGGGACATGAGCCTGGGGTCTCTGCTGAGGTGTATTTCCACCTTGCTGGCCAGGAGGATTCATAGGCCGAGTAAGCAATGGCATAGATGGGCTTTGTTGCATTCCTGGTGGCACATTCAGTCCTCCGATTTGACCTCGAAGGAGCATTTGCTGGGCTGCCTGCCCCTGCGCGGCTTGCGTTGCTTGGGCCTGTTGCGCTTGTTGCGCCGCCTGCTGCTGCTGGGCGCGCGCCTGTGCCTGTGCCTGAGCTTGTAATTGCGCTACATTACGTGCCTGTTGGGCTTGGGCATTGGCAAATACTTGACGCTGAGCCATGATGTTTTGAGGGGGTTGTCCAGCTTGAGGGGGTTGTCCCGGCTGCTGTGCAGGAAAGCCAATTCCCTGAGCCCCATTCGGGTTATTGCTAGCCGGAACGACCAACTGACCCTGATCTTGAACCCGTAATGCCTCTAGTTGCTGCCCAGCTAATTGAGCAAAATCGAAATCTTGTGCGCCAGGCTGGCGTTGATTCAAGGCCATTTGTTGTCCTTGCATTTGAGAGAATTGCGTCGCCTGTTGCACCGGTCTGTTTGGCTGATTAACACCCTGAGCGCCCTGCTGGGGGACTCCACCAGACTTCTGTTGATGATACATCTTGGCAGCCATTTCTCGGAATTTGAAAAATACGGGATCGACGCCGCGTCGTTGGAACTCCTGACGTTTCTCCAGAGGGAGTCGCGACATCTCTTGACGAAGTTTCTCGATAATATCGGTTTTCGCGTTTGCCATAAGCTGCTTCGCCATATTTGTTATGGTTTGGTTCTCGGCGGCTGTCAGTTGCCCTGGTTGCTGTGGTCGTTGCATGTTGGGCTGCGGTGTTGGTTGAGGTTGTTGGATACCCATCTGGTTAGTTCCATCCATTCCCATCGAAGATTGTCCCTGAGTCATTGGTATAGGGGATGCTTGCATTGGTCGTTGTAGTTGCGGGTTTGGGAAGCCTTGTGGCATTGGTTGACCTGGATTCGGCCGACCGCTGGGCGTTCCCTGGGCACCCATCATACCCATCTGTTGTGCGGTAAGGTTGTTGCTCTGCGCGTCAGCTCGCTGTTGACGAATGTGTTGCATGCCGACCATTTTGTGCTTGATGGTAGCCACGTAGTCATCCTATTGAATACTGCATTAGATGTCTGTCAAGTTTCGCAGAATGAAATTTTGACATACTTTTGTAGCGGCCTTTGTGAAGCAATCAGTTTCGAATCGAATAGAGAACATCATAGCCTCGTTCTCCGGAGCCTCGGGCTTGATCAGTCGGTAAAAGAGAATACTGGCAGAGACTCGTCAGCACGAAGTAGATATACTCGGTGAAGAAAGAAGAATGTGCGAAAAGGGAGCTTGCAAGGTGCGGATACTTACAATTGAATGGCTGTTCGAGCTCGTTCATCTGGAGGATATGATTGTTGCCAACCTTGCGGGCGCTCCTGGCTTCGATAATGGTTGACCACCTGTTGCTGGTGGTTGGACTGTGGACGAGGGCCTTGCGGCATCATGTTGGGGAAATTTGCGTTATTCATCTTGCTGGGTTAGATGTATGCCGCTGACCGAGTTGCACAGGTCTCTCTCATCCAAAACGGATTACCACCGTGTAAGTTGCCGTTCGCTCAGATCATGCAAGGACATGCAAATATTGCGGTTGATGGAGCAGAATTTGGTGTAGGAGAGTGATGCTCGTCGGAGTGGTAGGAAATCAAGAGTGAGGCTTGGGGATCGTAGCTGTCCGGGTGACGAGAAAGCAGGTGAATCCGCCAACAAAGGACAGTCGGCGGCCCCAGGCAGCCGGTGAGTCAACGAAGGCTCAGCATTCGAAGACAAGGCGAGGAAGCTTTTGGAGAGGGGGAACAGGTGGTGTGCGGTGTGCGAGGGCGGAACCACGGTTGAGAATCGGTGAAGCGCAGTGGGACGAACTACGCCGAGCTACAGTGAGGCGCAATACAGCAGGAAACGGCTGGTTGCACAAACCAGATGCGTAGTGGTGGTAGGATGGATGAGATAAAACGAGCGAGAGAAGGGAAGTGTGAAGAAGTTTGTTGCGGTTGGAGTTGTGAGGAGTTGTCGAGATGGAGGCGCTGGGCGCCAGGGTCCTCGAACTGTAATGAACACTGGTAATCCATTAACCCTGCATCCGACTTCTGAACTCTCTCCAAAGGCAGTACACAGCACAGGCCGGACTCGGGCAAGATCCAAGTCTATCCAAGTAGATCTATCTAGGCGCAGGGCAAGAGGGCGATTCTCTCGTTCTTGTTGCTCCTCAGGCAATTCATTCCCCTTCTCGTCACGCGGTGGAGCGGGATGGCTGATCTGCGGCCCTAAACGGTCACCACCAGGCTGCGCCTAAGGCCATGGTTGGAAGCTAACAGCCCTCCACTCCCTCGTCACCTCAGATCTCCTCCGCAGCGATGAACAGTCCTCGCGAACAAAGCAACTCCAAAGTCTGAACTGGCTCCTCTGAAGCCGTCTCGCATTTGTGCCAGCGTCTTTAAGGCAGCGCTCAATCAAGTTTCACATTAGGCGCGTGGTTGTGAATCTGCTCCTCATTCGTGCCACATAGTCCTTGGCACATGATAAAAGCATCGCAATTCTGGAGAGCGCCACCTGTAGACTCCCCTTGCTCGATATTCATCCAATCTTTCATGGCGCTTCTTATTTAATTGGATATCCTCCCGCCCGCCTCAGACCAATATTCTCATGAGCCCACTACTTGCTCGCCCTAATCAAGTCTCTACAGTCACGGACTGCTACTTTCCATATCAACGAGGTCCGCTTCACTTTTGGGGGTTGTTCGATCCCTGCATTGTTACGGTGAGAAAACCTCCACGCAAGCACATCTGCGTCATCCCCAATATACTCGAGCGGAGCCGCGTCTGCTTAATCCAGTGTTCTGCAGTACAAAGAACAAGTCGCCGCTTCAGGCGCCCAGGTTCGTGCAGCATGAAAAGGCTTTAATCTTTGCCCCTCACAGTCGCAAAAGCTTTGCGGCCTTCAACTGCGCATACCTCACTGTACTACCTTCATTGGAGTTTCCGACCGCGAGAGTAGACTTAATTATTCTCATATTCTTACACCTGAATTATGGTAGTTGGGGAAAAGGATAAAGTTACACTACTTGTGAAAACCACTGGAGATCGACAGGGTCCCTTCCGCTGCGGATTTGCGCTATTACTAGCTCGTGGTCGCCCTTGTGATGATCGCTTCTCGAAGTTGAAACGAAGCAGATCATCCACCGTGTCTGTCAATAACCATAAGTCTAGTGGTGTGAACAGCTTCTCTTTGACTAAAGTATTTTCTCTCGGTTTATGATTCACTTGTACGAGGAACGCTTTAGTAAGGCCCCGTTTTGATTACCCTTGTCGATCAAACCCACGATTCTGGGACGTCTCAAGTTCCTTGCATTGAAATCTCGTAACTACCTTCCCTATCCTCACTATTTCCATTACTGTGGTTTGGACTATCGCGCAATTCTTATGCCTTCCAAAGCCTTTAAATTCGCAATTACCATTCGAGAAACAAAAAAGCATATGCTTTACTAAGTTTGTCATTTCGTTTTTAGGAACTACAAAAACGGTAGTAGAGATAATATTTTGAAGTTTTTAAACTTAGCTCTTTTCCAGATAATTCAAATCTAGAGGTATAACATGAACCTATTTCTGGGATCAACCTAGAGAAGGCAACTGACTTTAGAGCCCGGTACGGAGTCCATATGAACTATGTAGAGTTCTATCACCGAATTTGGTAGGGCTGGGCCTACACTTTTACGGCCACAGGTACATTTGTTCTCGGGGTTTGAGTCAGAAGTATCCACGCCTCCAACAGAACAAAGGGGCTCCCGCTCGCTACTGCATGATCTGACTGGCGAGACGGCTCGTTCAAAGACGAAGATACAGCGAGATGGCCAAGGGATTCGCAGATTCCTTAGTAACTCTCGAGTCAAAATATCGCTTCAACAATTCCAACAAGCTTCAGTGATTGCAGAACTTCCATCAACAGATCATTGCTCTCTTTGCCAAGTTCTCCATTCTCAGATACAGCTCGGTACAGTCTGTCGATTCCTTTTAGTTGGCTTCTACCTGTTAGCACCACTCTACCGAATATCACCAACCCAGAACCCATCTCATGGCCCGACCAGTCCCAACTCCATCCTTGTGTCGATCAAACCAATTCCAGCCTTATTTTCCTGACTCCACGAATTAAGTCCGTCAACTCAGGTTTTTTTTCCCAGAGAGAGAAGATTTTCGGTCGAGAAAAGTCGGAGGATCGCGCAGTTGCTTCAATTACCGAAGTTTTGATCCTTCAGAAGGCGGAGAGGGACAAGAATCCGAAGTGGTTTCATACAGCCACATCAGGAACACAAAGTCAAGCTTACAGAGCCAATAAAAGCGCAGGTCTAAATCTGAACAGGAACACAGCCATGAAACACTCCTGCACAAGCTACCACAGTGCCGTGGAGTGAATCAAGGACTTTCAGTATGCCTCCCGAAGCGTTCACACCACGAATGGCGAACGTTTAGTGGTCCAAGCGTCATGACGTCGTCCGTTCCCTACCACAAGCGGAGTTTCGAGCGTCAAGCTTTCCCCAGATCTGCAAACGAGATTTATCCACTCCTGTTGATCACTTCGGCTTCAAAAATCCATCACCGTACTTGACAACTCCCTCGAGGAACTCTTCATCCAAGAAAGTCAATCTAGTTGACAGGCAACTCTACCACCCACCACATATTCCCAACCTGAGCCACTTCGACTTTCCAAAATGATGCTCCTTACAATCCCCTTCCTATCCATAACAGCCTTCTCCTCCTACGGCCTGTACATCTCCTATGGCTGCATAACGCGGCTCCGACAATACGAAGAACAAACCGAGAAGGCAGCAAAGTATTCAAACACAGCGGCCGAGAGATTACGCAAGACGAGAACGACGCAGGGCAGTTCCGCCATCACAGTACGTCTGCCATGTTCCTTCCCAACTGTCTTACCTGTTACATTTCGACCCACATGTCTATTCAGACTGACAACCCCAACCCTTGAATTATACTGACTCATCCGCAGATTGTCCTCTCCCTTCTCACATCCGTCGGTCTAATCCTAATCCCGCACACGGACACTTCCGCCGTAACGCTCGGAATCTCCCTCGTGAACACAGCCATTACCCTCGCAGCCCGCATCCACATAAACAATTTCTGGCACGACAAAGCCAAGGTACCGTTCATGGAAGGCTATAACGAGGCGATATCAGGAACGGACGGCTTGGTTTGGATATTGGGGGTATTGGCTGGTGCCTGGGGCGCTGTGGGGTGCGTTGCTGGGATCGAGAGGATGGTCTGGGGATAAGAAGACTTAGATGAGATGAAAAGAATGGAAAGAGCAGATTATATTGCGAGTCGTCATGGCCTAGACTGAAGAGAAAATCATCGGGACTGCAATCCCAGCCCCTTTCCACGCGGAGATAAATCCATATTCGTCCTTTGCGGCGTACGTGTGTGTATGGTATAGCTTTGACTATCAACAGCGAACCCCTCGCCGGCGCACGTCTGAAAATTTATTCCTTGGAGCACATCCCCGATGCACCCAAAGCATATCCCAGAAGCACAACTTGATACATTTTCCCACCTATCCAGAAACAGTTACCAGAAATCAACTTACACAGCAGCCACACCCCAAGATCTCAACGCCGTACAGCCCTAGGTCCAGAGCCGCGACGTGTCTTTGGGCGAGGCTAAGTGTCTTCGGAATCGTAGTACCACAGTTTCCCTTACCGTCGCAAACTGGCTTTATCTCTTTTCGCAAAGCTCGGCTCCAACCCTTTTCCTTTCAAGAAATCTATTTAACTAATACCTACGGATATAAAAAAGTGGGTCAGTAAGCCTATCTCTCCAGCACCCCTAAAGGCACAACCTCTCTCAGCGTACCGAACTAGCTTCACCCCGCTTCACACAGCTCGATTCTATTTTGCGCACGGCTAGAAAATAGATTCAAGAGACTAGTTAAATATATAAAGATTTATTTCTCCAGCACCCTATAAGGTGTACTCTCTACTATCTATCATCCCATCTTTTCTCACGGCACTGAACTAGCTTTGCTTAGTTTAACACAACTTAAACCTGTTCCGAAAGGGATTTAATTGAGGATACGGAGAGGGAAGCGGTTGACGATTAGTCGGATTACTGCCGTGGCTTCTTTCGCACGTGGAGGAAAATAGCTTGAGTGGGGAAGAGGATTACATGGAGAAATTGTAGTATAGTAAGGAAAGAGGTTTGCGTGAGCATTTCTATTAGCGGAGTCAAGAGTCCATCACATTTCGAAGATTCATACGTTTTGAGAAACTATGAAGGGATATATTCAAGTCAACAGCAGGTAGATGATCTATTCACTGTTAAAGCTAGAGTATATAGTATAGCGGTACTAGATAGTGCTTTAATTCAGCGTAGATTTCTTAAGCTGAACTACATTTGACCTTCCTGTAGGCGCATTTGGACAAAGGACTCAATCAAGGAGTTGACCATAGTAAGGATAACGTGGTGAAATGGCTTTGGGTTACGGTACGCAAGCCAACTGTGATATGCGATGGGACGGAAAAGCGGTTTAGCTCACCTCCCAGAGACCATATGCATTATGCGGGAAGAGGGAAGAGTATTCGAGCTCATGGTATTGAGACATGTTCAGCTATAATCACACTTTGCAGCTTGAATAATACTAAATTATGTGTCTACTATATATACTATCCTAAAAATAAATAATTTGGAATGGAGAATTAAGGAGATAGGAGTGGAGAGAAAAATGCTTTGAAGACACGCGAGAAGACAAACTGAAGCAGACCTACATGGGTCCCATCAACAGAAGCACTCCATAAAAGGAAACAGGCAGGGTTACGGGGTTCGGAGAGATGTAGCCGAGTCCTGCCTCCCAGGAGCATCATTGCCGCAACGAGCATTCAAGCCACAACGTCCAGTCCGATTTTCCGATCCCTTTGCCACGATCTCCATGGCAAAAGAAATGGGCAAGGGATCAAGGTTCAAGCAGTAAAAATTCTTGTTCCTGAACTTAGACCTTTTCGGTAAAGTGCACCGTTGGCAGATCCTTCTCGAATAATCCAAGGATGCGCTCGTTAAGTAAAACCGGGTGTACTCTGCATTAGGACAGGAATGCGTTGTCCAAGATTGAACTCAATCGACTCTGCAGAGGGAACGCAACGCAGACGATGCAAATAGATTGGCGATGGACAGGAAATCGTGTCAGGCGATGATAAGCAGGTCGTGGGTTGATATTAAACAAAGGCGTTGAGAACCCTTTTAGGAGAAGTGTTGTAGAAAGGTCCAATGGTATCCAAGTATGGCATGGCATGGTAATGAGGGCTCTGTCAAGAGAAGTTAGCTATCTGTTAGAATTTCCTCCACTCACCTCTCCATTCCCATGTTACACAGACTCATGTTCTAGTTCGCTTCAGGCTCTATAGAGCACTCAAGGTTGTTCCGATGTATTGGGAAGAGCCTCCATCTTGATTTTCCTCGCCGTTTGCTTCCAGCCTAAATGAACCGTTCGCTCCATCCACCAGAGCTTTCCCCAGATCAGCACATGCCACCGAGGTTGAGGTCTTTCGAAAAGGGGTCCAGATATCCGCAAGGCGACGCACCCCAGAACCTGCAGCGGTTAAGCCCGAAAATAGATCCCGCATCATCATTGCCCAGGGAGCGGAGTCCAGTAATACTGCATAGTGGTACGGATAATGCTGCGAGCGATAAGAACAGGGCTCAAACTTGTGCTACTCCAACCGAAAATGCGGGGGATATGCTGTTGGATCTGCTTCAGGGAATTTATTCAGGCAAAACAGCAACCTATATATCTACCTGGCCCCCCTTTACGTACTTTGACGTGTCTTCTTGTGAGTTTTCTCAGTGATTTCTCCAAGAGGAGGGCCCATTCTTGATTGAGGGAGCTGGCGCCTGGATGGCCATATACAATCCTAGGCGTATCACCTATAGGTTATGAATGGGATTCAGCCGAACAACCACGTGGTGTGCTCCTTGGAACTTGGGTTTGGATTCGCGTCTATTTTTGCAAAATTTGACGTGTGGTGGGCCTGGAGGCCTACTGGAAGGGCGACCGGATGAAAATCATCCCAGAGGTCTTCCTTAAATCCAGAGCGGCCCGCCGGCGCAAATCGACAGAAACCAGATGTGCGCAATCAAATTTCCTATGAGGGCGTCTACAAGAAACTAGAAGAAGAGACAAATGAAGTTGTTCGTCACTTCCAACATTCCGGTGATGGCTGGTGTTTGTCGTCTTGTCACGAGTCGTCTATGACTGGAAGCGAAGTCTAGGAAGATACGTCCAGAAAATCCAAGCGAACCCTTGGCAAGGCAGGCGAGAAGACAGGTACAGATCCATTTCGGTTAGGATTACTTGTACGAGAACTTAGTGAACTCAGTCATAAGTCGTGGCGACATATCGACCAGCCCCGTAGAGGTGGTCGATCAGTAGACCGTTGGTTTCAAGCAACGTCCCTGGATGCATACATCTTGTGAATTGGAGGACTATCCAATCAACAATATTCCAATGCGCGGCTATATGTGGAGAACAGGTATTAGCATGAAGAAGATGCAGCTCATGACGGTCTGAGAACAGGGTGTTGGCATAGACCTTCAATTTGGACCTTGAGAAAGTATGTAGGCATCGATAGGACCTGTAGACCTTGGCAATTTTGAAACTTGAAACACATGTACGTCCACTCCAATAGTTGGCAACGCCACAACTGCTGCAAGTGCCGACGTTGCTTGTAGATCTCCTCATCAAGGGCCCCACGCAGCAGGTCGTGATTCACGAACGGCGGCAAGATTTGGAATGCCGCGCCCTAAAGCAGCTTCTCGAATGCTGACAGTCAGCCACATACGCCTTCCAATTTTCCGGGGAAAGGGAAGTCAGGTATAACGAAGCAAATATCAAAATCTCCGAGGTTCCTTCCACCTGCGTCGCTTGCGCACATGCGGGTGGCTTCATCGCAGGAACGTTGACCGTTTGGCTGCTGCATGAGTCTGCAAAGCGCACCGTGATAGTTATTGCAGGAGGTCAGCCGATACCAGAGACGACTATTAAGGGGTCGGCCTTGAGTCGTACCAATGGTGGCAGGTGGCTTTGATGCGGTCAAGGTGTGGTGAAAAGACGGTTTAGCATTTGATGCTCGTACAGGTATTAGCGTGTGGGGTTTTTATCCGGTGCATTTAGCCAGAACGCATTCGCTGGGGCTTATTGGCTTTCTGGTCCCCCGCTACATGCATCGGCTCGTCAATTACCCCAGAACCAGGTGCTCGACAAGAACTTTTCTTCCCAGATCTTCGAGGCGTTTTCTAAGAAGAATCTTATGGCGACTTGATATTGACCTGGTGTTGATCTCTCTTGATGGCTTCCACGAGGCTTCCATGCATTTGACAGATCCAGGCCCTGGTTAACGCATCACATGGACCAGGGTACCACATAATAGCTTGTGAGTACTCGGTAGGGGACTACGGAGCGATAATCTGTTTGGAAAGTACCATCTCATGTGCCCTTTATTTCTCGTGGCGGAAACCTTACGACTCCTCCGTCAGCCCGCCTCATCCTTCTCGACATCGCAATGGAAGTTGTTACCATGGAATTGAACAAGTCCGTCGACCGAAGAGGTTCTGCTCAGGTGAAACGGAGAGTAAGTCGAGCCTGCGATCACTGTCATCGAATGAGAACAAGGTGCAATGGTGCCAATCCATGCTCGAGATGTATCGGTACGTTACTTAACCGTTTTCTTCTCGAGTTTGATTCAAATCCAATCCAATGCAACAAAATGAGAAACAATTGCGGTGGGAAAGTCCATTCAAGACCTTTCGCTGAGTTTGTAACTCACCATACGGCGACAATTTTGAGATTGACATATCGTTCAAGTCTATCTGTTCATCGATCGGGATTCTGACTAAAACCTAGAACTTGAATACGTTTGTCAGTATAACCGAGAAAAGAAAAGAAGAGGCAAGGTACCTCGACATGTCCAAAGACAGCGAGAAGAAGGGGGGCAAGGAGACCAAAATAGCCCTCAGAGAGAAGACGAAAGAGCTTTCAGACCCAAGGTTATGATTGACACCGACCTTGGTCACGAGATGGAAGATAATGGGATATGGTCGCCGGCCCTTCAAACCTCGGTTTCGTCACATTTTCCTGAACCTAACATTGATATGAGCAACCGAACAGCTTTACATTGGCAGAATCTGAAGACGAGTGAGTCATCCTTCAGGAACCCGCAGAATTGAAAAAAACTTACATTAATTTTGAACAAGGTGCTGGATTCGAGAACCAGGAAAACAACAATATCATGGTGGATCCAGCTCTTCTGGCGCCGATGAATACCTTTCACCAATATCAGTCCATGCATGTACCGCCGAATGAAGATCTTATGTTCTCACTTAACGACCTACACCTGGTTCCAGATTCCGGCACTCCCATCAACATCTCACATGAGTTCCGAGGAGCCTTTTACCATCACATGCCAGCAGCCACGCAAGCCTCTGAGCATAGTTACCGCTCGGGAGAGGGAGAATCGCCACATTCTGGAGTCAGTGCGACCTCATCTCATCTTGGGAATACAAACGCTCCCTGTCGGTATCCAGTTCTTAAGCCCCTGATACCACATCTTAGCTCCATCATGCCACTTTCAATGGCCTGCGATCTTCTGGAGTTTTACTTCCAGAGTTCATCTTCAGTCTTCGTGGAACCTGTATCTCCCTACATACTAGGCACCATATTTCGAAAGCGATCCTTCCTACGTCAGTATAGGCCACGAAACTGTAGTCCAGCGTTGCTTGCGAGCATGCTCTGGATAGCTGCACAGACCAGTGGAGTAGCGTATCTCACGTCGTCACCTTCGGCAAGGGGCGTCCTGTGCCAGAAGCTTTGGCAACTCACGGTCGACTTATTGAAACCTTTAGTCCATTCCCCACCTCTAGGAGATGGATCTATTGTTACTCCAAGAGCTCACGAAGCGTTTGGTGTCAACCGAATGAACGGAAAGTTTGAACCAGGAGTATCCGATAGCCCCATGGGAGACTTGGACGATGTTGCCACATACATGAACCTAGGGGTTGTGACTTCTGCGAGTGAATATAAGGCCGCTAGTCTGAGATGGTGGAATGCTGCTTGGTCATTAGCTCGAGAACTGAAGTTGGGGAGGGAGCTGCCGCAAGAACCACACGAAGAGCTGGAAGACCCCAGGGATACTGGCGATTTGGACAACGCAATGAGCATTGCTGGAGGCTATTCGCCCGTCACGATAACAGAAGAGATCAGGGAGGAAAGACGACGAGTGTGGTGGTTGCTTTACATGATTGATCGACATCTCGCGCTGTGTTACAATCGACCCCTTTTTCTCCTGGACAATGAGTGCGAGGGACTCTATCAGCCTGTTGAGGACCCAGTGTGGCAAGCCGGAGAGTTCTATTCAGGTAGCTCGATGCCGAAGAGGAAAGGGCTTACATTTGAATGCACCGGCCACGACGTTTTCCACTTCTTTTTACCGTTAATGGCCATCCTCGGAGACATAATTGATCTCAACCATAACAGAAATCATCCGCGATTTCGGCGTCGCCTTAGTGAAGGCTGGGACCCTTTAGTATCGGAAATCACATCTCAATTGGAGAGGTATTCCAACAGCCTTCAGGAGTTCAAGGCTCACCACTGCGGAGGGACCGGCATTGGAAAATCCGGATACGATATTACAGATCCCATTCGGAACGAACTGGTCCTGCAGACGAAGAAAGTCGTTACTTACGGGGCGCATATTATGCATGTCCTTCACATTTTGTTGCACGGGAAGTGGGATCCGTTGTCCCTCCTTGATGATGATAATCAGTGGATTTGCTCTCCGCCATTCCTCGCCGCGACAAGTAACGCAGTGTCGGCAGCGCATGCTGTCGAGGAGATACTGGAGTATGATCCTGATCTCAGCTTCATGCCTTACTTCTTTGGAATGTACCTTTTGCAAGGAAGTTTGATCCTCCTGCTGCTCGCTGATAGATTGCAAAGCGATACGAATGATGGCGTGATCAAAGCTTGCGAAACAATAGTACGGGCGCATGAGGCTGCGGTCGTAACGTTAGACACTGAATATCAGGTAAGCAGAGAATGAAGCAGTGCTACACTGGGAATGTATGTACTGACCACTTCCATAGAGAAACTTTCGAAAAGTGATGATATCGACACTCGCCCAGATCAGGGGCGTGGGAAACACTAGAGAACAACAGGCGAGAAGGAGAGAGGTGCTTGCGTTATATCGATGGACGAGCGAGGGTAATGGCCTGGCGATTTAGGACAGTGCTCAAATGCCGGAAATCTTCAAAACAACAAAATCCGTCCAGCACCTGGTACGAAAGCCAATTGCGATTCGCGCACGGTTAGAAAATACTTCATTTCACTTCACAAAAGTCGAACCCTCCCCGCACGAAGCGGAAAAAGTATCGAAGCTCACGGTCTAAGGTCGACAAGAGGTCCAGGATCGGTGCATATATCCCTGGCGGAGGAGATTGATCTAGAAGATGCTGGTGATGGTGGTGATACCAAAGCGCGCTTTTTATACTGATGTTCATGTATGATTACTTTCTGGACTTTGATGGAAATATGGGGCATGGTTAACGATGTACAATACCTAGCAAATGAGATTCATGTTGAGTTGACGAAGAGAATCCTTGGCCCCCGTTCTCGACATTTGACACGGGAATTCGAAATTGAAAGTGCCAATTAGTGGAAGAAGCCGAGACAAGATTCGCTTCCCATCCGATGGAGCTTTGATGAGCATTGTCAAGCATCAAGGAAGTTATCCAATGCTGGGCCTCCGAGGGTAGCAAGTGAAGCAAGGGAAGCAGTATGTCCTTTTCGAGGTGGATCTTGTCATCAGGTCGTACATTCACTCCAGGAACAGCGATGTAGCAGTGTTGACCGAGAAGAGTTTCGGCGAGATGTTTCATACGAAATATCAGTATTTGCAAGGGTTACTATTAGGTTGCTGGGCGGTTGCTGGATGAGATGAAGTCAACATAGAGAGCAAAAAGCGTAGAGTTAAGGTTTGATCTATTGAGGTTGAGGTGACCATTTTCGGAAAGTGCCATCTTCAGGCAGGAACGACCAGGGCCTGATGATGTCTGGATTGGGACACGCTCAGACCACCAACATAAGGTTATTGTGGCTTGAACAATCCACCACGGGCACAGGCTAAAACAATGAATAGGACCTACTCCTATAGTTATGTGGCTGGCAGTCTAGTCTTTGAGGCTGCACTTCCTAGGATATTCACTGATGTCCTCGGTAAAGGGACCCTGGAACACTCCACATCACACTAGTTCAGTAAAGGCCAAGTCTAGAGCAAGCTAATCAAAGACAGATGCGGAGATGCGTCGCGTGATGACGAAGAAGAATGCACTTTCTATTACTCAACACTTATCTACAACATGCGAGAACACCATGACTCATATATGCAGTGGCACACTTGCCAGATCATGGTGCATTGGATATTCCAGGTGCATTTTCAGATGCAAAGAAACATGCAAGTTTTACTCTAAGAAAATAGGGAACGGAGCGTTTCTATCAGGAGCCTAGGAAAATAGGATTTCGGGAGGAATAATTTCGGGAGTGAGTTATCATAAGCTCTTCTCAACCTCCATGACTTCTTTGATGCCCTCTGCAACAGCGTTCACCTGCTCTTCGCCGAGTCTCTTCAGCGGTCGGCGCGGATACCCACCGTATCCGTAGTAAGATTGAATCGCGGATTTGGTTCCGGGGATAGCAGCCTTGGTGAGCACCCAGTCACCTTTGCTGAGTACCTTTTGTAGAGCGAATGCCTCGTCGTATTTGCCCTCTGCCCACAGATTCCAAACCTTGACGCAGGTCTTCGGAATCACATTGGCACCGCCTGCGATGATTCCCGAGCCGCCACTGGCTGCAGTCTGAGCAGTGAAATCAGCCATACCACCAAAAGCCATGTATCCGCTGCCTTTACTCTTCTCAGTGACAGCGTTGGTGGCGAGTGCCACGCGCGTAAGCTTTCCTGTATTACCGCACGTGAATTTTGTCCCCACAATGTTCGGGTGTTTGGCTAGCTTGATGATGAAATCGCTATCCATATCAATGCCAGCTACTGCTCCAGGATAGTTGTACAGAATAACCGGTAGTGGTGAGCCATCAGCTACTTTAGTGAAATACTCATAGAGAGCTTCCTCGTCCATGGCATATCGGTAGTAGCTCGGAGGAACTAGAAGTACGTATTCACCTCCAGCAGCCGCGGATTCTTTGCATAAATCGATCGTTCCCCGGATGCTCTGCTCTGAAGCTCCTACTATAACAGGAACGTCTTGATAGCCGGCTTCATCTAGTGCTTCGCGCGTGGCTTGTGTAATGGCAGTCTTCTCGGCTCGTGATAGGTGAACGGCCTCTCCGTTGGATCCCATGGTTACAAGTCCCACAAGGCCAGCTTCAGCTAGGCGTACAGCATGTTTACGGATGGTGGGGATATCGATGTCCTCGGTTTCAGGATCAAAGAAGGTCATGGTGGGGGAGTAGATTCCGGGTCGGAGGGGTGTGCGCTGCTTAGAGTGACCGTTGGCTACTCCATTAGAGTAGCCATTTGTTGCTATTCCGTTTGAAGCCATTTTGACTGAAGGGAAGAAGAGAGGACAAAAGCAAAGATTGGGAGAGAACAGAAGAGCTCGAAGACCCGGTAGCGATCGGAGAAGAGGAAAGGGAGGATGCAAGTCACACTTGTCTACATACGCACTCGGTCAGCCTTTAATATATCGAGCGAAGTGGATGGTAATCGGTATTTAAGTAGCTTCTAACTAGCTCGATGGCTGCCATCCCACCTGCGGAAGTTTTCTCCATCCTCTTGAGGTCGAAAGCTCGTCAAGGGCTAATCTTTAATTCGCCGACAGTCCAAATTTCTGACACAATAGAGTTCGGTGAGCGGCATGTCTTCGCACCTGCATGATCCGGGCTAGAGCTTAGCAGTTCAACGAGCAGGAGGGCATGCGACTGGGCGGCGACGGAACATGTTGCGGCCTTTTTTCAAGAGTGTTGACTAAAATTAACGATCTCCTTATGTGAGGAAACGCATGCTGCGTTGGGTCGGACGTTTGCACCGCGTCAAGATTCTCAGTGAAAGGCGCTTCGGGCGCGGAAGAGAATAATGCCACCAATAAAGATGTGTCCCGGAGCGTGGGGGGGTATGTGACTTTTTTTCTTGGCTCTGGGGAAGCCGGCCTGTGAACGGCTGGGATATCTTTTGCCAAAGTATGTGGCCCTGAACGCGTCCAGATGTCTGCTCGACCCCTCATCGCCAATATATCTTCCGTCGCGGTCAAAATTTTCAGCCCTATCTCGGTGAATGGACGTCTATTTCGTACCTGTTCCATCGGGCCGCAACCATGGCGACGTCTTCTCTTAGTCGCCGATGTTACCGTTCACTTGCACTGTTACCTATTTGAACTGCATCCACCTTGACACATATCGACCAAATAGACCACAGGAAGCATGGCTCCTCTCGAAGTGTTGATGGTGAGCTACCCCTCCATGCCAGAATTGAGTGAGGGGCATGACTCCAAAACCCTGTCGGCCGCTCGCAAAATTATACAAGCTGATCCCGCTCCTTCAGATAGGAACGGGAGAGTATACGACTGGGTTCGTAGGTGGCGGTGCATCAGGTTCGGACAAAAAGGTTGGTGTTGTTGGGTTGACATTGTTCGATCTGAGGAGACGCGGGAAGGTTGGCAAGCTGGGTATGGTCGGAGTATCTGGAGATAAGTTTCCGGCAATCCGTAAGGCAATCACCACAACATCGAGCAATATAGCTTACTGACCCAGCGTAGGAGAGCACCTTCAAAAGAACATCTCCCAAGTCTACAATGGCCTCGACGTATCCTTCGAAGAGTTCCCTAAACAAGGGAAACGCGACCCAGATGCCTACAAAACTGCAATTGATGCTCTTCCAAAGGGCAGTGCTATTACCATCTTCACACCCGATACCACACATTTCCCAATTGCCCTCTACGCTATCGAGCGTGGAATCCATGTTCTCGTCACCAAGCCAGCCGTCAAGCTGCTAGACCACCACCAAAAACTGCTCGAGGCCTCCCGTAAACACAACGTCTTCGTCTTCGTAGAACATCACAAGCGTTTTGATCCAGCATATGCCGACGCACGTTACAAAGCAAAGAATCTCGGTGACTTCAACTACTTCTATTCATATATGTCCCAGCCGAAGCAACAGCTGGAAACATTCAAAGCTTGGGCAGGCAAAGACAGTGACATCTCCTACTACCTCAATTCCCACCACATCGACATCAATGAGTCCATGGTACCGGATTTCAAGCCAGTCAAAGTGACCGCTAGTGCCGCAAAAGGAATTGCAACAGATTTGGGATGTGTCCCGGAGACGGAAGACACTATCACACTTCTGGTGGATTGGGTAAAGAAGTCCGATCCCAGTAGACGGGCTACAGGCGTGTACACAGCGAGTTGGACCGCACCCAAGAAAGCTGGTGTCCATTCGAATCAGTACTTCCACTACATGGCGAGTAAGGGAGAGGTACGAGTCAACCAAGCCAAGCGCGGATATGATGTTACAGAGGATGAGCCTGCTGGATTAACGTGGTATAATCCGTAAGTTCAATATCCATACGCCTTCAAGCAGCCTACTTACACCTACAAGCTTCTACATGAAATATGCCCCCGATGAAGAGGGCAACTTCGCTGGCCAGACAGGTTACGGTTACATCTCGTTCGAGAAGTTCATAGATGCCGTAAATGCTCTCAATGCCGGCAAAGTCACACTTGGTGATCTAGATCAACGCCCATTACCAACCTTGAAGAACACAATTGCTACCGGAGCCATACTCGAAGCAGGACGGAGGTCTCTGGACGAGAACAGGCCAATCGAGATAGTGGAGGAGAACGGCACGTGGTCGCTGCAGTAGGCTTTTGCCAGGATCGCCAGCACTGGTCGAATGTATCCCAGCTCTGACCGTCTGATCGGAATCAGAATCATCAGACTAGTAAAAAGATCCGGCAAGACAATTAGAACAAGTTATATGATGCGTGTCGTCCTAAAATTTGTCTGACGGTATACCGAAAACACTTGAGCTTGGTGAAGCGATCTACATGGGTTTTCCCTCCCTAAGAGCGATCTAAATTAGATTAGTATATTCAAATATAGCTCTGTATATAAGAGCGATTAGTTTCTTTGCAATATAGTTAATGCTTCCTATAGAGCGTCTTCGTGGGATGAAGTTCCTACATTACGCTGACTTCAGGATTCGCTACTTAATCCGCAGCTTTTCATGCCTAAGGCCACCACTAATCTACGCTGACGATGATTGGCCACCTCAATGACGATGAGGAATTACGCACAACCTCATTGATCGTCGGGTTTGCAAATCATCGCGGGAAGCGGCTAATCAGGACTGCAGGAGTCGAAACTCTTGCTGCTGCGTGGCGCCGCTTTCGGTGCTTCCAAGCTCCCGCTTTCCCAAGCCCGGCTCCGAAAGCAACATCCATCATCCCCGCCTCATCGCGCACAACAACAACATTCACCCTCCCACCAAACATCCACCATAACGCTCAATCTCACCCCTTTTGACGCCTCAATTGCACCTCAATTCGTTGCGCATCGTCCACAATGGTCTCAACGCGCCACCACCCGCGAGAATTCCCCCCTCCAGAACAATCGCCGCAAAAGGGCTCTCCGCGAAAGAGCTCTCGCAACTCAACCTCCTCACCCGCGCCCGGCTCCCCAACCTCAGCGCCCAGTCAAGCGCTCACGACAGCAAAGCGCGCAATTTCAAATTCAATCGCCGTTGCGCCTGCTCCTTCCTCTGGCTGGACACACACAGCCTCGAACGTGACCATCGCATGGATCACCATCTCCCTCCCCCTCGTAATCTGGGATGTTCTGTATATTCTTCTGCGTCCGCATACGATGAAGGGAGGCGCGCTGCAATGGCCGATTTGGAAACCATATGAGATCTACGCGAGTATTGATTATGTGTATGGATGGCCTGGTTTGCAGGAACATGATGGATTTGGAGGGGCGCAAGCTGCGCTCAATGCGATTGAAGCTGTTCTTTATGGGCTCTATATCTTGATTATCTTCCATCATGGACAGCCGTCGGCAGGAGGACGGGGAGTGCAAGTGGGCGAAGGAGTAGGAGCTTGGTTTGCGGGAGGAAGGGCGGTGCATGGGAAGACGGCGAGTAAAGCTGCCGTTATTGGATTCACGGCGGCAGTTATGACATTGAGCAAGACGGCGCTGTATTGTAAGTATTCGTCTTCTCCCAACCGAAAGCGCTGGGATCGGGTTGAAGCGTGTTACTGATAGTATATTAGATTTGAATGAGTACTTCTCTGGATTCAAGAACGTTGGGCATAACGACTGGGTCACGCTTTTTCTATTCTATGGCATCATGAAGTCAGTCCTGCTCAAACCCTCTTATAGCGACATACTGACAGCACCTCCCAGTGGCCTGTGGTTCGTCTTCCCAGCCTACATGACCTGCACTTTCGGTGCCGAAATCCTCGAGGGCTTGGATATCGCCGCTGAGTCTACATCATCGAAAAAATCGTCATAGTCGGTATATCGAATGTATAGCATCAGCAGACGTATGTAACGGTAGTTTTGTTTCTGTATTTTCAAAGTTTTACATAAGGTAGTCATTGGATCTTTTTCAAGTCACCGATGACCATCAGTGATACCCCCATTTTGAATTTTCCCATAGAAATCGCTTTCTGTTTTCGTAGCAATCAATGTTTCTGCCACATACTCCACACACTAGGCAAAAGACTGTTAGCTAGTTATCCGTTTTCTCATTAACCACATTCTGGGTTCGCGACATTACCTTTCGTGGTGATCATGAAAATGCTCCCATCGACGTTAGGTGCACAATCTCCAGCTCACTTTGAGCTTCCTACTTGTCAAATCAGCATCAACATCAACCTCAATTTAGCAAACTCACAGACTCACCTCACATAACCCTCCCAACAACCCCCCACCTCACATAACCGCACAACAACATCCTCGTTTCTTCTCCTCGCTCTCGTTCTCCCTCTCCAAACCCTCTTCTCTCCCCACCTCCATCCAGCCACTCGGCGGCCCCTCTCTAATAACATCCTCAAATCCCACTTCCTCGTATTCATCCCCCGTCTTCGAAGGAGGCGTGCCAAGCACTGGAACAGGCTTACCTATAGTAGCTTTCAGCTGCGCTTGTGTGCGTTGCTCATGGCGCTCGAATTTTGTCTTAGATGGCGTGGGTGGCGGTGACGCATCTTCTTCGTCTTCGCTTTCTTTGAGGGGGTGAGGGGGTTAGTGTATTCACTCTTTCTTGCTTTTCTTTAGGTGAGAGAGGAAGAGAGGCTTACGGAGTGCTTGGAGAATTCCTTCTTCACTGGACCGTGCTGTCGCTTTTCCCTTCTCTCTAGTCTTCATTCCATCCTGACCCACTTCCCCATCGAAATCTTGTCCCAGAAGATCCTCAACGCTCCTTCCAGCCCCATCCCCTCCATATCCTGATTTCTGAAGAGGAGCTGAGTGAACACCGTTGGATACCATACTGGTAGGGCCGGAGTAGCTACCAGCTGTTGTAGGTTTACCTGATCTCAAAGGCGCCGGCACCGGCGCTGGAGGCGCTGGACCTGAGGGTTGCTGTTGGGGTGGAGTTGATTGCAATTCGATACTTTCAGAGCTTTTTCGGACGCGCCGGATTGAGGATGTGTGCGTTGGTGTGGCCATTTTGATAGAGGGTTTAGGTGATGTGGAGTGCGTTTGTGCGAGGTGAGGTGAGGTGAGATGTGGATGGTATGGAGAGGTTTCAATTGGTATTTGTGTGAAAATGAGATTAAAGTTTGGCGAAGCGAGTTTGCGAGGGTTTGAGCCGGGTGGGTTGGTGAAAGAGGCTGTTTGGTGGTGAAGGATGTTGTTTTGTAAATGAGAGGGTGAATGGTTACTGTCGTTTGACCATGTGAGGAAGACTCTAGATGAACGCCGAGAGAGGATTGCTGGTTAAGTTTGATCCCATATAATCATCTTACAGTAGTATCTGTATTTCACCGCGTATTACGAAGGTCAAATATCCTCTGCACTCCGAGGTTTGAAGTTTTGATACTGTAATTCAAGGGCGATCGGAGATGTAACACAAGAAGCTCTAGGCCTCTAAGCCCTTTCATCATAATCCCTTCTGACCTATATCCAATCTCTTATTCAGAGATGGAACCCAATCCTTCAAGAATGTCCAGCAAATCACTGGCTCTGTGCAATACGCTGAAGAAGCCCTCCTCCATCCGCCTGTCCTCCGGCACCCTGCAAGATCCAAATGGGTAGCCAGACGAATATACAAGCTATCCAGAACATCATACAATCTCTTCAACTCCCTCCACAGCATCCACACCACTTCATAATCTTTCCCCTAAACCGACCACCACTCCTTTGACCCTCTCCTTCCTCCTCAGCCCCCGCATCTCCCTGTCTCCGATCCTCGCTCCTCTCTCCATGACCCCCTCCCTCTTTCCTTCTCTTCGTAAGTTTTCTCCCACCGTTTCCCTCACTCTTTCCCTCATCGGCCGGCATATTCACATCCGCATCCTTCCCATCGGCCGTCACATTCACAGGCCCACTCCTCTCATCTCCCATACCATCCAATGTCGGAAACGGAATCGGCTCAAGTGATGCCAAATAAGGCTGTATCATCGAAGTGATGGGCAAAGGTTTCCTGCGTGGGACGAGGCGAGTTGGACCTTCGGACCATGGTTGGTGGAATGAAGAGCTAGCCAAATAGGAACTGAGGTCAGAGCTTGGTACATAGGGTGTAAGAGTAGTGATAGTCGTAGGCGATATGTCTCCGGGATTTGGCGGTTGAGGTTGAGGGAACCTGAAATTTGCTGGCGTGACTGGTAAAGGTTCCATTGGTCTAGGGGGTGTAGGAGGTGTAGACGCTCTCGTCCATGTGCCGGACGGCTCGCTGGGGAAGGGGATTGGCTGACCGAAGGACTGGTAGCTGGTGTCGATGCGACGTTCACCGGGAGAGGTGCGGCGGGCGTTTGAGATGGCTTGTAAGGGAAGTCCTGAATGGAACACTTGTCGATATGAGTGGACCTCATCTGGCATTGTCTCTGGTTCTGTTGTCGCCGACATCATTACTTCTGTTAGAGGGAAAGGTGGTCGAGAAATGATTTGGACAGACGTCAAACCAAAGAGTGAAAAGCGGAGAGGTGGAGTGAAGTGAAAGAGTGGTCATGTGTGGTGTGATAAGATATGCTTACCTTACTGAGACATCTTCATTGCAAATTCTCTTTCGGGAGCGACACTTAATCTAAGAAAAGAAGAAGAGGCACTTTCCAGAGCAAACGAAGACTTCACCTACCATCACCAAGCAATCATTGTAGTTGAGAAGGGTCAACATCATTATCCTTGCAAATTCGTACGTGAAGGGAAGCCATTTTTGGAATTTCTCTTTAATGAGTACACGCAGCACTATGACTCCGTAAGACATCCCTTAGTCGTAGCCCATCCGAATGCAAAAATAAAGACATCGCCTTTCCGGCCTCGACCGTCATCACTCATGTTTATCTATTCCTGCTCATAGCCCTCCGCTGGCGTCTCGCCCTCACCCTGTTGTTCTGACTGCCTCTGTTGCTCTGCCGCCTGCTGGGCGGCCAATGCCTTAGCACCATAGTCCTGGGACATTGGTTGTACAACTGGTTGCTCCTCCTTTGGCTCGATGATGGTGACGGAATCTGGGAGAGTTTTCGAAGGACCGGCCTTGCCCTCAGGATCTGAGCCGCGCATAATCTTGACCTTGATACCTAGCACACCCTGTCGGAGAAGGACGTGGCGGGTGGCATCGTCGATGAAATCCTTAGCTGGCTGACCGGAGTGAATCATGAAGCCATCCTGTAACCAGATTAGTCAAAACAAAATTCCTGCTCAATATTTTCTCCTGTGTGCGCGCGGACATACAGTGAACTTCATGCTCTTAGCACGCGCAGCCCTCAACTTTCCACTGACGACAACCTCACAGCCCTTAGCGCCACTCTCCATGATGAACCTTAGCACACCATAGCAAGCTCGTCGGACAGCCAGTCCATTGAGCAATTTGTATCGGAGAGATTCGCACTGGGCGACGGCAGAAAGACCACGGTTCTGAACCTTGGCGGCGTAGAGGGAGACGGAGTTCTCGGGGAACTTGAAGCGCTTTTGAATCAGAGAGGTAAGCTCACGGATACGGCGGCCTTGCTCTCCGAGAACTTCTTGTGTGTGGGTTGCCCGGATGATGATATCGGTGACGGTGGGGGTGACTCGAACTTCGACGCCGGAGTAACCTTCTTCAGCCAGTTCGCGTTGGAAGAATTCGTTGAGTTCGGCGTAGAAAACACCGTCTGCAAAGGTGAAGAGTTAGCCTTCTGAGGTCGACTCAAGCGATAATCTTCGTTCATTGCGAATTGAGTCTTCGCGACATCTAGAGGATATGCAAACTTTCCACCAGCATGCGATGTTGCTGGGCAAGGAACGGCAGGGAAGGAGTGTATCATACCAGCAACGAACTTTCTCCGCTTCGAACTACGAATTGTCAGTCATTTCGTCGATATATAGAGGATTTCGCTGGATAAACTCACATAGCTCCTTGAGCGGCGGCCATTTTTATAGGTATAGGATTGGCTCGACAGAATTCCTGGGCTAGGAATTCTTGTGATGAGGGACGGTGGAGGTTGTCTTATCGTTGTCGTCGGATGAGTTGAAGATCAATTGAATTTGGTGGAGTGTGCTCGCTTATGCTGTGCCAAGAAATCTGTCTCGTCGCTGACATAACCACGAAAATCCACGAAGCTTAGTCATTCAGTGTCGGATAGCTAGATAGATTCAGGCGATGCTGTAAACTGCGCATTTGAACCATGCAAGATACGCTTCTAATAAATTGATGTATTTACAAAGCCATCCAACGCCCCAAAATATGCCCAAACCCAATGATGCGACCGATCTTTCAAACTCCAAACACTCCATATGATGATAATTCACATATGCTCAATGGGATCTTCAGGGAGAAGCTCCTCGTGTCTACGTTCGACGCAAGCCTTCATTGGTGGCCTGACAATGTCGTTGAATACGAAAGTGCCATATACGAGTAAAGCAAACCCCACAACTTGAAGCCACTTGAAGGTTTCCCAGCCGAGGCCAAGAGAGACGATCCAGATGAAAAGAGTACGGCAAGTATCGATAGTGGAGCGGGAAGTGGCGCTGACTGTGCGGGTGACAGAGAGGCCGAAGAAATTGAAGCCTCTGTAACAAGTTAGCGACTGAAAACATCCTCACCTGCAATCGTGGACTTAGGGGTGAAAAATACGTACCCAATACTGATCATGATCAGAATGCTGCTGACCGCAATTGCACGGTAATGAGTGATCTCCCAAAGACTCTCCCTCGCATCGAAGTATCCATATCTGCCAGCTTCGGTCCTTCCCACAGCAAAATGTAGAATTACCATGCCAATTACGGTCACGATAAAGCCAAATGTACCCTCCCAGCTTACGACTTTAATGGGTTCCATCTCATACTTTTCCATAATGCGCTCCTCGAGCACAAATTGCGTTGCCGTGAAGATCTGAGCCGCAGCGATCAAAAAAATGCCAATAATTGTTCGAACAGCCGGTGATATCTCTTCTGGTTCTCGAATTGCCCTTCGAACCATCTCCATGCCTTGAATAGCAGCCATTTTTAAGTCTTGCTGCGATACCAAACTCGATGGCGTCGCTTTGTCATCTCTTGAAATAGCGCCGGCTAAACCAACAACTGCGACACCGAAAACTACGACAAATAGCGCAAACCATTTGTAAAGTCCCAGTCTACGCTTCAGGAATATGACACTGAAGAGGCCAACAAACAGAACAAGAGCTCCTCGAGTCATTTGGTAAATACTGGCCGCCACGTAGAGCAATCCAACATTCATGAGTGTTGTTCCAGCAATATCGCAGCAAGCAGGCAGAGCGAGTAGCAGGGTCGTGATTCCTGTTAACGGTACGCGACCTTCATCGTAGGCATGTGCAGGCTTCAGAGGGTTGGCGACTGGTGCATCCGAATCTTCGTCCTCAGTCTGTCCCAAAACTGGTGTATCAGGAGCAGAATCGTGCTCATTCGAGTTCGTTGTAAGCGCTTCGTAGCCGGCCTTACGGGAAATATAGCGTTGGTATAGCTCGAAGGCACCAACTACAAGCCAACATCCCATCTCTCCAATGAACATCTGAAGGGTTTGAATAACAGGTTGTTGAAAGTATTTAGGGTCTTTCTTGTGGTGTGATTCGCAGTCCCGTACGCATTGCATATCCTAGATGAGCATGGTCAGAACGATTCTTAGGGATGCCGAGCGGAGCGATTCAGGCGAAGGCAGCTCATCTTACCTGGTACTTAGTGAGCAAAGTGTTGCAAACACCAGTTAGCAGCATCATAGCAACGAGAACAGGAACAACTGCTTTGACAGCCATGTTGGAAGGTGTCCCTCGGGGGTTTCAAGTTATCCTCCGTGCTATCGGAGCAGTGATTTGAGGATTGGTGATAGAGTACAAAGCATAGAAATACAGGGAATGTGCGATGGTGATGCAAAAGAGAGGAATCCGGAGACTCTGGTGCAGCTTACAGCTGCTAGATGTTGTTGACTGGAGCTGTGGCCGCGCGTGGCTGGGTGTCCATTGATGCCAGAACAAAGCCCCCATGACTAATCCACGTCATGCATCTCCGATAACGATAACACCTGGCCACGTGCTGCGCATACGTCCACCTGCTTCAACCCGCCTGACCATTGAAAGATAGACTAATGTAGGGGAAAACCTCCACCATCAGTTCGAGAGCTATAATGGATAGAGTAAGTAATTCGAAATATTGTTAAGACTATGCACTGGTCCCTATTTTTCGATATATTAGTCGACGTAGCCTATTTGGATTCTGTAAAAGGCTTCGAAGCTAGTTCGCATCTTGGGGCTGGTCCGGAAAGTATTCAGAAACGCCCGCCTTGTTGTGACAGTGCGGAAAAGGATCATTAGTTCACTGACATAAATCCTTTACTATGGTAAGACACGCAAGTGTATGTATATTTACTCTCGGAGCGCTCAAGATATCTTTTGCGGTATTTACAATTTCATCTTCCAGATATCCATCCTCGCCACAACCAATTCCTGAACCAAAAGCCTATCTACAAGAACCACCTGAACTCTGGGTTTGCAGGTCCATCTCTCAACCTCTCCGTTGGCACGTCCCTTGCCGAAAGGTTGATGCCTTGTTTCCTATTCCTCCGTGCATTATCAAACACCATGTAAGTGCCCAATAGCAAGGCAAATAAGCATCCGCAAGCTCCAAATGCCGCGGTGGTGGCGAGCGCCGTAATATACTTGGGTGCATCCTTATTTTGGAAGATGTTGCTACTGACAACGCCCATCAAATTAGCTAGTGGTACGCCGATAGATGTCAACGTAACACGTCGACCCTCGTGCGCGATGTTGTTATTATACCTACATCATCAAGTTAGTGTAACACGTCAACTAGGGAGGGAGGGTAATACCAAGTAGAGAGAAGGACAGAAGGTGCCGATGTGCCCCAAGTCATCATAAAGCATGCGAAATAGGCTACGTGGATGTCGTGTTCCACGTCTATAGTTGCGTAGATGATGAAACCGATGAATGTCAACAAAAAGCCGAGTGCGATGAATGGGAATCGTAATCTAGTTAGATCGCTAGAGAAGGCGAGGAGGAGCAGCATGACGGCACCGCTGATGTTTGGGGCGACAGTGTAGAGGTTCGTTTTCACAGTGCTGTACTTAAGGCGAGCGATAATTTGAGGGAGGAAAAGAGAAACGGATTGCAGAGGGACACCAAGGCAAATTTCAATGCCTAGAAACGCATAAGCGGCGGGCATCTTGAAGATCTTGATAGCTTCTCGGAAATTGAACTTTTCGTTAACAACGGAGGAACTGTCCATTTGGATGCGTTTGTACGCAAGTTGCTTCTCATCTTCGCTAAGAAACTTGGCTTCGGAGGCGGATTTCGGGAGAAACATATAGGCAAAGAAACTGACTGTAGTAGAATTAGGGAAATGCTGTCAATTTTCTTGAACGGCACTTACAGATCACAGTGAAAGCACCTTCAATGATGAACAGATACCTCCAGGCCGGGAGATGAGATTTGATATGGAACACTCCAAAAGCCAACAGACCACTGAAGGCGTTGGCAATGTTTGAGGCGGCATAGAATATGGCGAGACGTCTGGCGAGCTCTCCTCGGCGGTAGAAAGTGGTCAAATAGTAGATGACCAAAGGAAAGAATGCAGATTCGGACATGCCTTCCAGGAGTCAGTCTACATCTTCATGTAATCGCCAAGAACAAGCTATGATCTCTAACGGTGTAGAGGCGATGCATCATGCTCAAGCCTCCGTCCTATTTTCCTCGCAATGATACTTCTCCTCTCCGACAATGGCTGGATGTCGTTCATGTGAATCGATTTGACATATCAAGGCCGTTTGCAATCACCCTTATCTGAAACAGTATCACAAGGGCGAATGGAACTACTCACCAAGAAACCACCGCAGCGTCAACATCCCAGCAAAATTCTTGACAGAAGCATTTAATAACGTGAAACTTCCGAATGAAAACATCATGATAGGCAAAACTCTGTGCGGGCCGAACTTCTTCCCCAGCATTCCGATTGGCGGTGCAAATATGACATAGGGGATGTAGAAAATTGACAAAATCAAGTTGTACTGGTTGGACTTGAAATTCAGGTCTTTCTCCAGGCCGTCGGTTTTTGCATTGCCTAAGTTACCCTTGTCGAGGGCATTGCAGAGGTACATGAGCGCAAGCAAGGGCAATATGCGCAAGTCGAATTTGAGCACCAGTCTTTTCTCATGTTCGTACGTGGGGAGATGCTCGACGTGGCCCTCCCCCACTACTCCTGGTGCATCCTTCGACGATGACCGGGAGGAGTGAAGGCCCGTCTTGAGCATTTCCGGATCTGTTGACATGACTGCGGATGTTCGCCGTCCGAGATTGTCGTAAAAGGCAGCGGAGTCCAGGATATGGGAAATGTGAAGTGAGGTCGCGTGAGAGAGGAAACGAAGTCCCAATCAGGGCATATGTAGGCACAATAGAGTTACAGTGAGCTAACGTCTCGTAAGCGGGGTAGAAAACGAAGTTACAGCCCTCAGAGCCCTGGAGCGGATCCTTTGTACAACACGGATGCACAGTCTAGGCTCGATTGCCCCGAATACTGTGCAACCCTACAAATTCTGTGGTAAGAATAAAGATAGGCAGTCACCTGGGTTACAGGCTGGGCAGAACAGGCGGCCCAATCCATGGATTGAGTTCGGCGATGAAGATTTGGTATACCTCTGCATGATTGGACTCGTTCCACAAGCGTTGAAGCGGTATCTCTGTATGGGGGAAATCCGGATCCTGGCAGGCGTCAGGTGTGCATGAGCGGGCGCAGAAGACCCTGAAGAGGAGATAAGAAATGCGACCAAAATCTGGGCTAAAGTTGGGGTTGCCGTGGCCAAGAAGACCCTACATTCGTTTTAGACGAAACCCTGATATTTGCAGCGGCCATCTACTTGCAGTACAAGAAGAATGCACGTATACTAACCTATATTTCGGAGATTTTAATGGCATATAGGTCTACTATTTATTACTCTATGTGCGATTTTAGTAATAACCGCCTAAAAGGAGCATTCGAAGATATCTCGGTTGCGCCGACAGCGATCTACCTCACCGACATCCTCTCTTGATGCATGAGGCCCATCCCATCCGCAGTTCATGCTTATCAGTTAACGGCGAGATTGCGGCGTTCTAACGTCCTCGACGTCAACGGCTGAAGTGAATCGACAATAGGATAGGAAGATCCGGGAGATATTGCGGGGAGTTTCACACGGGGGCGCGGATATTGCTTGTGAACCTTACCCTTTTTCAAAAGAATATGTGCACAGCCTTTGATACCTGAGCATGTTCCAGATAGGCTTGATTATGGCAACTGGCTTCAATGGGCTTTACCAAGTCTGAAAGATCTCTGCAGAATTATAGCACCGAAGTTGGTAGGGCCGACCAGAGCTACACATTGCGACTTTCACCTCAACCGCCGAAGCCACGAGACCTATGTGGAATAATTACTTCGTTATGGCATGTCCTTGTATAGAGGATCCTAATAAAGGCTCAATAAGCCCTTTCGTGAGAATACTTCAGCATCAGGGACCTCATTGAGCGTATCACCAGATTGAGCGTAGTCCATACTGGCTACTCGACCAAGACCAGGCTGGAAAACGGAAAGTTTCATGTCCTCTCGCTACTCAAGGCCTCATTCATTGATCTACATTGCCCTCCTTTGCTGAAGTACGTTTTCCATTATGCTTCAGCACTTACAGTCCTACAGTCTTCGCAACCGCACGTAGAGATGACAAGGAGCAATGGATTTGTGTCTCATTCACAGGTGTAGTCAGCTCATACAATCGGATTGACCTTCGTGATACCATCCAAAATGCTTTCTCCACCGTTAGAGCAGGTAACCTATAGCCTAATTCCAATATTGTAAGATACAGTAGCCTAGAAAAACTTTGTCTTTTTTCTTCACTACTGTAAAGTAGGATTAGAGTATAGACTAGCTGGAATCTTTGAACAAGGTCATATTCATAGTTCTAGTCGGCTCACGCAGTGGGAATGAGGTTCGTAATGTATGCCGAGTTGAGTGGAGAGAAGCTAGTATACATAATCAACATCTCTTCCTACAATCCTAGTTTGTGATAGCCTAGTAAATTATTTCTTTCTCTTATCTATTCTCAGCTTCATCACTGTGGGTTCTATCGGAGGCACCATGACGTCAAACCTCGCCCAATCGAACTTCAAGAGCGCTTCAGGGCTCATATGAGAACGAACGCTACATGGAAGGGATCTTGTATTAACACTGTCTGCGACCGAAAACTAAAACACCACAACGGAACCTTCCATTGGATTCGGAGCGATTCCGCCATTCGAAGGAAAGACTTGCCATGGCTGTACGGATGGATGGTGGAGCAAAGGGACATCTCCATACAAAGTCCAAGAGCAAACAGCCTTCTCAAGGCACTAAAGAACTGTGTGATAAGTACAAGTGCGGCGGCGTCCCTCAACCAAATGCCGCTGGCGAACATGCCCTACCAGCTACAACTACTTTCGCCTCTGTGGGAGCCCGTGGACTCTGACAGATCTCGCGCGTTCGATAATTGCGGTCTCTAGAGAATATGTAAGCACTACGAATGTTCAAAGCGCAAGTCCAACTATGAACTCGAAGATCATGAAGCACGGTTCATTATGGATGATGAATCGGGAGACGAGGAAGGAGAGTTCGTTGCGGATTATGAATCGGGAAGAAGGTTCCTTGTAGATGATAAGCGGGACAGGACGAAGCGAAATTCATAATGCATGATGGATCAGAAGAGGATGAAGCATATTTTATGGTAGATGGGAAATCCGAAGAGGACGAAGTAGAACTTACTGCTGACGGAGATAAATGAAGAAGTCTTTAAGTATGTAGAGAATGATCTAGAATGGGTAAGATATACTGGCTTAAAGAAAACCTGAATTCTTCTTTTGGGAAGCTTCTTGAATCTTTACATATGCCTTTCACCTCCTTTCGCACAGGTGGTTCGGTCTTTGCGTTCCACATCAAAGTGCTGTCGCCGCCGGGAGTCTAACAGCCATACTACTTTTACTCCTACTCCAGTTCTATTTAGAAAGGAAAAGAAGTTCTATAACTCTAATATATTTATTAAAAAGTGCAAAAAGCTAAATTCAAGTAACGGGAATAACAAGTACAGCCCATCAGAATTTTCCACAACCCCCAGACCGAAGCGATAAGAAATCTCGAACGGCAAATCTCCAACCGACAAAAGCCGAGCCCAACCCACAAACCGTTTTTCGATCGATTTCTGAAAAGCACAACCCTCCACACTCACTCCACGCTTATCAGTCAGCGAACGAGTTCGAGACCCTTTACATCAAACGTCCAAGACGTCAACGGCTGCGCCGACCAGCATGAGATCGGATCGGGGAGATATGGGCTGCATGGGGGCGGGCCACACTGGGGTGTAGTGAGTCGGTGGAAGTCTGGGCGACGCGTTAACCTCATACAAAATGTTCTTGGCTGAGCGCATATACTCTACAGAGTTTGAGTTTTGAAATATGAATCTAGAAGGGATATGTAGGTCTTAACAAAGTTACTGTAAGCATAATCTCCTGTTGTTGAGAGAACGGGAAGGAATCCAACGGATTATGCTATCCATTGTGGGGGTTCTTCAAGATAGCACTTGGCGCATCTGTAGAATTCTCGAGATAACACTTGGCGTTTTCGTAGAGTTTCAATTGGAGACAGGAACAAGACTTGCGCTTCCTTCATATCAATAACCATTGAAGATTGGCTTGCTCTATCTCCTTCTCTCCCTCCCTCTCTACTGCTGAATACCAAATATCCTAATAATCGTATCGTACATCTTTGAGTACCTATGTGTGATAGGTACAGGGAAAGCAACCAGAATGATGATTTTCCCATGCTAGCTTGTGAAAGGAAAACGCCATGAGTAGGTTGATGAGAAATGAAAACTGAAAATAGTTCAAAAACCGTTATTGCCGTATATGTCTCTTAAAACGCCATGTGGGTATCCTCCTATACAATATGACCAAGGGGGCTTTTTTGAACGCCTCCAATCAATTATCGGTCGAGCAAACGTTTCAAAAACAAAGGAAAAGCTGCGTCGTTCGGTGGACTAATATCCATCTAATTACTGCGCGGCCTCGGCTTCCTTGCCTTTGCCGGTGTGAGGATGTAAGATGTTTGGCCTCCACTTGGCGACATTGGTGACGTTGAAATGTAAAGGCTCCCTTGGGCCCTTTTCGCGAACAGGCATCTTTCTTTTGGATCTGCCAGAGACATACATTGGTGCAGGTGAAGCACTACTCGAGCCATTGATATTCGGCATCGACTGTTTGGTGCGGAGTTTCGGTTTCTTGTCTCGGTGCTCATCGTCTTCCTCTTCGGTTTCGAAACTCCGAAGACTGCTCCCTTCGGAGAAGTGGGTGGTTTGGTTGGTAGAATTTCGTTCTACGCGAGATAGCAGAGATGCGGAATCGGCCAAGACGTCCAATTTGGACATAGCCCTATCATGCATGATGGAGTGAGTTCGTGACGAATAGGGCGGAGGATCCTGGTAATCGTACATGAGTTCAGAATCCAAGCTCTTGAAGCTAGCCGTGCCATCGAGTTCTTCGTCATGTTGCCAGCATGATTCGTCGGCTCCAAGAATTGAGGGCAGGAAGCGGATCTCGTTCCACGTCACCTCTTCATATTGAAGAGAAATGTACAGGATGTCACCCTGCATTTTGTCGTGTGCGATGCAATGATCTTCTATAAAGGGGTAATCCCATACATCTTTCACGCACAAATCATTGGGCAGAGTTTGCAATGCCATGCGTCCGAAAGGTTCATCTGCGGGGCGAAACCCTGTCATCGGCATCCAAGGTCGTCCTCGAAAGATGCCTTTGAAGGACCCTTCAATGACGTTGGCGAAGGATGAGCAATCTTGGCCGGAAAATTCAAGGTTCTGTTGAAGGTTTCGACTGGCGCATCGCCGATAGCCTGTGCTATCAGGATCATAGGCGAATTTCTGCGACTTGCGTGGGACGAATATCACACGCGCGCTCCACGATAAGGGATACTTTTTCTCAGTGCGAATAGGTAGCTCTCCGATTGTTTGGTGGATGGTAGGAATTGGCGGCAAAGGTGGTAGTTGTGAAATTGGTGTCGGTTTTGGCGTTCCAGCAACGGGCGTCAACTCTCGTGAGATGGGGCCTCTCTCGCCTCTATCGTACTCAAGTCTCTCCACGCGGTTCTCCAACTCCATTGCCACGTCATCCACAAGCACGAGCCTCTCTTGAACCGATTTGATCATGTCATGGCATTCCTGTGTCTTGTCTACCACAGCCTCAACCTTATCGTCTAGATGCATCTTGAGAAATTTCATATTGTTGTACAGACCCTCCTCGATGCCCTTCCATATCTGCTCGCTTTCTCCCCTGAACGCCCGCTCCCTGACCAATTCCTGCTCTAGCCACTCAAATTTCTTTACTTCCTGCTTGAGCCGTTTCAGCTCCTCAATTATCGCAAGATGTTCCTGCATCGACACCGTAGATGCTGGCTGGGCTTCGTGATGCCATGCTTGATGACCGCATCCGCAACGAGAGCGGACTACTGAATCTGGATAGAAGCTTCGGCACGTGCATCGTTTCTTTGAGCCACTCCCTGGCTCTGGTTCAGGATGGATGAAGCTACATTCTCCCCGCGGTAGCTGGTGGTCGTGCTCCGGCGCTGGCTTCCCGGGGAGGTGCACTAAGGATTGGGTGTTGTTAGGGAACATGTAGGGCCAATGACCCACGGAACCGGTCGAAGAATGGTTGCTGTATAGCAAGTGGGCTCATGGAAAAGCCGGCAAGGGAGGGACAGTAAAGGAGATCGGTAAAGTATGTGTGAGCGAAGGAATGAACAAGAATTGGTCAGGGGCAAATAGACTGTACAGCAGCAGTCAGCGGGGGAATTAGGTATATATAGAAGAAGCAAATCCGCGAGGAGGAACAAGGCTGCACACCAGATAAGCAAGCAAGGGAGCCGAGAGGCCAGTTACAGGGCTAGAGACTTGAAAGCGGGAGCATCCGCCGGGCGCAGGGGACGTGCACTCGGGTTCAAGACAAAAAGAACTGAACTGTGGTCTGGTTTGGGGTTGCGGAGGGACGAAGTGGGAGCAAGAATTGTGAGTCTTGGTGAGAGACAACGGAAGCACACAGCAGGGCAGCGAGATGTGCAGGTACTCATTACTTTTTAGCAGCGAACTAGCTCCCGCGCCGGGGGGTGGGAGATGGAGCCCTGTCATGTTTGCTGGGTCTTGGACGGCGGCCTTTTCGACATGGTGGACGCATATATGGGGGAGTATTGTGGGTTGTGTTTGGCTGCGGGCGAAAAGCCAGATGAAAGAGGAAAGGCAGGAGATAAGGACGGTGTCTGTGTTTCTCGAAGCCGCCACAGTCAGGGAAGGGTGGGCAACTGTCAGCTTTGGCGTCGGACGACAGGCACGCACGGCGTGGGATTTCGCAGTGGGTCTCAGCCGTAGACCATGGCTCCATGAGCAGTGAGACGTGAGATTGTGGGATGCGCGGATTCACAGTGATTGCTGCCGGATGCAGGCCCACCAGCGAGCTGATCGCCTAGGAGCATCCGAAGCCGCATTCCATACCTTCACCTCTCGGCGTCAACCCAACGCAGGGCAAACCTACAGGCCAGATGCGACAGCCTCTGCCAAACACCGGCCAGACAACGTGCCAGAATTCGACGACGGGCCTCTCCAAACCCCACACAGTCCTCTCAGCAGCGCTCCCGAGCGACCTCACGTTTGGGTTTGTTATTATTCATCTGCCACCCAGCACTGCCCGACGGCTGGCTGATATGTTTGTTCCTCACCGATGTACCTGTTCCCGAGGTTGGCTGGCACCCCTACCAGAGAGGTGCATTCGAGGGTCAGCTTGAGACTCGCTGCAGCAGTGCAGCAGGCCGCCAGAAGGATCATTCTTCGAGGTGCAGCTCTATCACGAACCAGAACGGCGGGACGCTCAGCGCAATGAAATGATGAATGCGGTCTCCTGATGCTGGAAGGCGGCCTTATCTGTCGCCGGTGCTGATACGAAACCCTGTCTCTCCCCCACGGCCAAGGCCCGTGATGGTCCTCTGGCAGCGCCGCCCTGACGAACGAGGCCGCCGTGTGTGATTGGAGAACCAGTCGCGCGGTGAGCAGCCACAACCTTCGCACCATAGAATCCACATGCGAGTAATGGATGGGAGTTCGACGCCTCTCCTGACTCTCACCCGCGACGCAACGAAGAAGCCAGTTCGCCGAGAATCGAGACGAGCGGGAAACGGTTCAGCGCAAGGAACATCCATGGGCCGCGCCGTGAGTCTCGTAGGCGTGGGAGCAATTTGTAGGGCGAAGCGAAAGGAAGGCAAGCGAAAGCGCTTTCGCATAGGGCCTTGCTGCTCTGCATAATCCGATGTCCACGGTCATCTAGGGCCATGGCCGTAGCCGATGTTGAAATATCACAAAAAGAGAGCCCTTTGGAAGACGATTGACGTACGCCACGTTCCCTGGGCATATTTCTCCATTTTATTATGCGCAATCACGGCGAAACACCGACAGTTTTCCGAGCGTCTGTGGGCTGTACAAGGCGACAAAACTGGCAAGGCGCCGAGGAATGTTCTGGCCGATCAGACGGGGGGCTGGCCGACGCCTCACCCGTGAGCAATCTTGGCCGATAACTGAGCTGCTGTGAGTGGCAAGGCAACGAGGAGGATGAAACCGACATTCTCATGACCTGCAGGAACCTGACGGATGCGACTCCAACTCGAGTCAGTCCGAGCAATGCAGAGATCGAATGGCGATGCGAACAGCAACACCCTCTTCAAGTCACTAAAAAGATTAAAGCCCAGTGGCCTCTTCAGCAGCGGAGCATATTGGTGCGAAACCGCTGGCCAAGGTTCAAGTCTCTCCCACGTTTTTGTAACATGCATTACTCCGATCCACGGCGGTCGTCACCAGGGACAGGAATTTTTGATGAAGATGCCACGCCGAGCGTCAAGGTCTACAACTTGGCGTGGGTTATTGGATAGCATGGTCACTTGCAAGCTAAACCTACCAGATGCTCCGTTCCCGGCCCGGTAATGCACATAGCAACAAGAGCAACCCAAGACGGATTTCTCACGGCTCACGCCGTTCGATTAGGATGTCAAGAAGGTCTTGTTCCACTCCGTCCTGACAATAATGGTGCCATTCAGGCACGGAGTGACGAGCAACAATCCCCACGCCGGATTCTGCAAGTCCCATACCCAGGTAACTGTCTATCAACAAACACCAGGAAGCTGAAGACACCTGTGCGCCTTCGAGCAACTCCTCGGCCAAGTTGAAGTTTGTGGTTCATCATGTTCTGTGCCTACACATCCAGAAGCGGAGGGCCTGCAAGTGTGCACCTTCTTCAAAGAGGCTTAGCGCAAACCAATCTCGCAGATCCTAGCGGGAGCATCCGTGGGGAAGCACCGATCGCTTCCTGGAGTGGATCCAGTTCACATATTGATTTCTTCTTCCGTATCTTCTATTTTTGCTTTGTCCCGGTTGACTTCCGTACTCAATCAGCCATTTTGCCTGTATTTCCACACCGTTCTAATACTGTTCCCCACAGGTGGCCTAGGATGCTTCCTGAAATTGCGAGTCTCACCCTTCTCACCAAGGCCACGGTTTGTCATGCAATGGTGCACACTTAACGAACAACTCGCATAATGTAGGCCAGGACGTTTGTAAACCGTTCATCTCCGTTCAGCCTGGTATTGAAGGGGAGAGAATAACACACGTACGACGTGATTCTGAGAGTTAACCGGAGTTTCCGGCGCATGGGTACACCAATGCTGTATTCTGCGGGAGTGGCGCTGTAAGGGCAATCAACAAAAGGTATTCTTCAAAGATCAAGGGCAGGATCATCAAGCTTAACGTCGGCATTCCCAACGCCAAAAGTGTGTGGATATTAGCGAGTTCCCGGCGAATCCGATGAGAGACTGGACTCCCGACAATATTACAACGGCAGACGCCATTGCGAGAGTTTCAGCTCTTCAGTAAACCGCCCAGTGTTGTCGTTGACATCACAATGCGATGCTTCTTACGTTGACTATCTGTCCCACGCCTAGACATGTCAAGTTCTACGCTCATCGAACTTCCCGTTTCTTTCGGCTCAATGCTTTGTTTCACGATGCCATGTCAAGGCCCCAGATACGATGTGCGTGGAGGGTGTCCACATCTACCATTCCACCGATTAAGCAAGAGCTAAGCCATTTTATTATGGCGGAACAGGCCTCCGGTGAGCCTATTTCGCCTGAAGCCCTAATAGGAAGGTAGTGCCTTCCAAGTTTGCAAGCTTGCGATAAGTTCTTCGGCTCTTGTCAACCGTTAAAGACGGCGAGATGGGGCTGAACATCTCGATCTCCAAAGCCAAGGCCAACAAGTTTACTGTGCGACTTGGAATCCCACGGCAACACCAACAAACCACGGATCCACAATGTCTTATTGGTATCTTGTACCACTACCCGATATCCTGGAAACCTTGCCTAAGCAAACGGCCGTTTGTAAACCCCACAAGCACCTGCAATTGAGGAAGGAGACAAAGAGATGTCGCGGTCTTGATGGGTGAGTTAGAGATAGGAACTATGAGGCTGGCGGGCAGTTGCATATTTGCGCAGTCACTGCGACAAGTCTATTCGCTCCGACTCGAAATAAACGGTTCCTTTGCTATTTCGGCTTTATCTTGGACATCAAAGAAATCGGCCGTTTCCTATCATTTCACTGTTAATGTCATCATCTCATTTCTTCTGTGTGGATTCTTTGATAAACATTGCTGAGCGGTCCTATCTCTCGTCTCACCGTTCCAAGACCTTGGCCTTGGGTTCCTCATGCCACACGTCCACGTCAACAGTGTACCCACTTGGAAGTTTCACTTCCGCTTTCGCTCTAAATGAACAACGACTTCAGTTGATATTATTAATTTTCATGAGGCGTTTTGCTTACGCCGCAAGCACGTCAAAGGCTGGTACTCAATCGCCATGGACTCAGCTCTTCAAACATCGGAAGGCATTGCGCCTATCGTTCTCTTGACATCCCCGTTGGATTTGAACTAACGAACCCCAAAGAATATCGCGGGCCTTGTATACAGCTCGATCATTCTAGACGAGCCACAAGAACTTCCACTTTTCCTGATCATTATACTTTATATCCTTTTTCTCATATACTTAAATCTAGCTACAGACTAAATGGCAACAACTTACCTTTTCTAAAGGAACCTCAGTCACATCATCCTATATCGCTCCCCGTAATGGCTTTTCCACCTTGTGTGCTATTAGGTATATTGGATACTTAGCTCAAAGTAAGACTGATGTGCAATAATGTTCAAGGGAGCCATATCTATCCACATTCATCCTTAACACCTCACAGCTCTCACTCTTCTCGACGCATGAATCAAATTAGACTATCCTACCATGCTCTCCTTCTAGTATTATACAGCAAACAATCAGACACTTCGCTCACATAGCCTAATAACCACCGCACGATGCGCGTCTTCGCGCCGCCGGCTCTATGTTCTAGAGAAGAACCTCTATACTTACAACAGGGTTCCGGACTTTGAGACGTCCTAAACTGGGTGCGATGGCTCAAAATACGGATGTCGCGGTTCGCGGAACGCATTTGAGTTCTATCAAGAGTTGGAAATGACTTTTGTATCTCTGATATATTGGCTTATAGTACTACTTAGCTAAAGTCTAATCCTAGATAGGTGGGAAATAAGCTCTATTAAACCTTTTTAAAATTTAAGTTAATAGATAATAGGTATACTTTTAAGCCCTTATGTAGTCCTAATACTATACTCTTACCCTCCCTAAGAATAGAAAAGAAGACTTCGGACAACGAAATCATGCACCTCTTCTCTCTCACATACCCCCAAGAACGCACTCTACACCCCCATCTCTCCCCTTTCAACACACAAAATTCCCCTCCGGCTTAAAATTACAACTATCGTTCTTCCCTCCCGTAATCACAACATCATTAAACACAAACCCGGAACAAGACCCCGACCCACAAAGGATATAATAATCCCTCGCCTTCCCCGACGCCGTCCCCGTCACATTCCGCATCGTAACCCCCGCAATAACAACCCCATTACTCGGCGTCCCCGTCGGCCCGCCATTCAAATAATCCTGCTGAATATCGATCCCATAACTCGAGATATTCCGCACCGCGATATTCTGATACGTCACGTTCGCGATATACCCCGTAGTGTCGTAGTTCGTCTTGATCCGCGCGCCGTTCTGGCTGTTTAGGACGGTCGAGTCCGAGAATAGGATGTTGGTGACGTTGTTGTTCGACTTGCCGCCTACGGAGCCGATGCTTAGACCGTGCCCGCCGGCGCAGTACATGTTTCGCACTGTGATTGAGTTCCCGGATGTTACGGCTACGCAGTCGTCTTGGTTTGTGACGCGCGTGTCGCGTAAGGTGAGGTTTGTGCTGCTGGAGATGTCGAAGCCGTCCGAGTTGTGCGCTGCGGCGAGGCCGTTGGATATGTTGTTTGGTGCGTTGCCGGCGGAGTTGTCGAGGATGATGTCGTGGAGAACTAAGTTTGCGGTGTTGGAGATGCTGAAGCAGTGGACGGGCCAGTTTTGGATGTGGAGGTTGGAGATTGTGGAGTGCCCGTAGACTTTGCTGACGGTTATGAAGTGGTTGGGTCTATGGTGAGGGTGTTAGGATTTGGATAGTGGTAAGTGAGGAAAATGGGGTCTGTGGACGGCGAGGACATTGCTATGATGTGCTTCCCGAATGGAAGGATAGGAGAATGGGGTTATTTTGGTTGGGGATAGTGAGGAAAGTGGATAAAAATTTATAGTATAAAATGAGGCTGACTTTGTATGTTAAGGAGAAGGTTAGGTAACACGATATGAGAGAGAGCCAAGTAGCAGGAAGCTAAGAGAGGAGGAAGCAAGAAGACAGGGAAATGAACGAACTTTTCTATCCCCCCATTCGACCCCAACCCATCCCACCACGCCTGTCCATTCCCATCAATAACAGCACTACTCTCCGCCGTAACAGTGATATCGCTTCCTCCAATCTTAATCAGATCGATATTACCATCATAGTACTCGAATGTCTGCATGCATCAGCATCAAAATAATGTACTATGATAGACGATGAACTTCAATAGTATACTTACAGTCTTCCCAGCAAAAGTAACACTGGTCCCGTTCTTCAATTTTGACATATCTAGCGTGTTACCGCTTGGGACGTGGATGTTGTTCAGCGTGATGGCTGTGCAGGAAGCTGTTGCTGTGGGGATATCTGCGAAGGCGGTTATGGTGCATGGTGTTGATGCTTTAGTGGCTCGAATGTCAATTTTGGCCGAGAGGACAGTCAAAGATGGGAGAAATAAAACCAGAGTAAGGCTGGAAGGGGAAGCTACGAATACAGGGATCAGTCACGTGAAATGGTGTTGAATTCGAGTTGTTATACTTACCGAGAAACTTCATGGCGGCGGCTTTCGATAATGATTGAAACAAGCCTTTCTCGTTACTTAGAGTCAATCTTATATTTATTACCCCAGGAAGATGTTCCTGTCCTAAAATTTGGTTTACGTCGCCCCTTTCCCATCATTGGCGGCAAAATTGCACATTATCCTAGTGTCATGGTTCTACCCCCGGATTTTTCATCACCATGCGACAGCATATTCCCCGGAGGACGAGCAGAGGTACCTGGTTATCTCCTTCATGAACTTTCTGATTCCTTTGAAGTAATGTATGTATGCCATGAAACAATAATGATCCTTTCGTCGGATCGCAAGTCACTGCGATGTGACAAGAATGCGTTGCCGTCATTGAGAAACAGAACGCCAAAATGCATTTCCTCCTCTTATTTCCCTCCATGGTATAAATATTTCATCAATTACCGCCGCTATTTTCTTCCCACGTTCAACTACGCACCTTGCACATCCACGGGTTGTTAGCCTGATAATCCTCCTGATCCCGACGGATGAAATATTTCTAGGCCGCTCTCATCAACTCCAGCAATCCACTAGCAGCGCATCCCTTCATGGCCGAGCTTGTCAAATCACCCTCTTCAAACCTCTGCTCTCGTCTCCTTTGTAGTATCTCCGTTTCACGCTCTCTACCCCTCCCATCTCTATCTTCGTCCTCGGTATCGGATGCACTGTCATCCAGCTCTACGATCCTTCGTCGCGCAACCGGCGTCGCAAATGCTGCAGCAGTTGTAGGTCGATCTGGTGAGGTGCGTGTGGGAGGGGATGATGATAAGTATGGTTCAGTGATCATTCTGCTAGAATATGCAGTCGGTAGGAGAACCGGAGCTGGAAGTAGTTTTGGCAATGCGGTGGAGTTGGTGTTAGAGTCGTGGTGGGCAGGAGAAAGTGTTATGCTCGGGATGGATGCATTGGACGTGTTTGAGGAGGATAGTGTCAAGGAAGGCGTAGATTTTTGATCATTGGGGAGAGTGAGTTCGGAGAAGGGGGTCTTGGTTTGATTTGTCTGGACTTTATACAGGGCGACACGGAGCCGGAGACGGAGGGTTTCTGCATGCTAGAAGTTGCACATGTTAGTACGGCTGTTGGGAAAAGTACTAGAAGGCGCCTAGAAAGAGATTTAGAACATACTGATTTGGCTCGGCCTGCCGGAGTGGGTTCCGATGCGTCTGCTGTGGCTGTGGCTGGCGACGAAGCACGATCAGCAGGCTGAGATGATCCTTGAGGGTTGTAGTCAATCAGCGAGGAGAAAGACACTTTGGATGCCGAGCTCTCTTGCGAAACGGGAGCTTCTGGCTCGGGTGTATTCTCTTCTGTTGAAGAAAGGCAGTCTTCGTTCCTGAGGTTCACTGGAGCCGGTGACTTCGAACAGATCAGCAACGGTGAGTGCGCGCCAGCATGACTTTCAACTTACCATGTACCCAAACACCTTAGCAGACGCAGTCGGCACGAAAGCACTTCGTTGAAAGCCTTCGCGTACCCCGAAACCTCGAAGCGTGTTTTCTCGAGCCTCGTCCATGGACACGGCATCATCGACTTCGTGAATGGCCCTCTTTCGTCCGATCTTCGAAGCAGGAAATTGAGGGATGTTTTCCGCATCCAAACGTGCCTGCGGAGACAATCTCTGGACTTGCTTCAGAGGACTGTGACTTTTTACTGTCTCATACTGATGGGCTGTCTCTGTGATGCCCTGGGGCGTGTTTATGGCTTTTGGGGTCAGATCTGCCAGCACGCGTCGAGATGGTGACTTGACCGGCGTACTAGCAGCTGGATGTGCCATGACCGTGTTGTGAGGAGCTGTCATGTTGACTGCGGGTGTTGACATGATGCGGGAACGCGTGGCGATAGTTAAGTGCCAAAGATGAGACGAAAAGGCGGTCAATGGAATAGCGTTTTAAACCTCGAATAGAATAAAAACGACAATGTACAATGGAACTGTTGCAAAGCGCGGAAAAGAATACAACAACGCATTGGCTGGGGGTGTTGTTTGGGATGTTGATGATCAAAGTCGCGTTGTTGAATGAACTTTATGGAGCTCGGTTCGGCTAGCAGCAATCCCTGTCATTGGTTGCGGGCCGTGGTGGTCAGCACCTTCCATCGCCCTCTCAATACTACCTCTGGAGAGTACATCCCGACTGTCAAGCAGATCTGGCCGCCATCTTCACCAAGGACAAATCAAAACCACCGCAATTCTCAACACTGGTCGCCATCCAAGTGGAACCTCCAATATTGAAGGATGGCTTCGAAACCACTGGCAATCGAGATTGTGCTTTGCTCTACGGAGGAGTTCGAGTACGCGGTAAACGAAGGACGTCGTAGGGTGAAATCGGCACCACCGAGCAGAACAGATGAAAGCTGTACCAGAGCCTTCAGCGCCGGAGGACAAGACGGCAGGTTACGTCACAGAGCGTATCTTTTCAGGCAGGTGCAATGGAGAGCCAGCATGCAGCTTCTCCACAAAATGGGCTGTGCACAGTCCCATATACTTCACTTGCTCATGCATAGCAAGCACCCTTCATCCTTTTTCTTCAACTGCCTTCTCACCTTATCATCCAATTCCAACCTTCTTTCATCCTACTTTCAACTACTTCAACTTTGTGTTCCTAAAGATCCCCTAAAATACCGCTCACCGATAGCCCTGTTCATTAACTTTCGTTCTCAATCAACTTAGGATATGAAAGGACTCCTTCACAAGGCACGAAGCCAAGTCCAAGATATCTTGCACGACCAAAAGCCAAGCAGCAGTCGTCCTCCACCTCCAGTGCCAGGAGACAAGCCTGTTGTTCACCAGCAGAACGCAGTGTCTGCGGATCAACCTTCCACAATCACCGAGCCTACTCAACTAGACATTCTCCGCTATCGATACCACCATGGTACCAATCTGGGATCTATCTATGTCCTCGAAAAGTGGCTCCATCCATCCATGTTTCCTTCAAATGCGTCATCAAGCCAGTCGAGCGAGCTAGAAGCAGTAAAGCTTTGGGTAAATCAGATCGGAATGGATGCCGCAAAAGCCAAGTTCGAGGCTCATTGGGCGAACGCTGTTTCTGAAGATGATATAAAATGGTTAGCCACTGTAGCTAAATGTAAGTTGTACTCTTTTTCATCTCGCCTTCTGATCTATAGAGGCCGAAAGATCTTCCTAATTTCTCAAGGCTTCATTCTGTCTTGGCGTCGACTGAGCAAAGCCCTATACGACTCTTACTACAGCCTGGTGTTTTCTTAAAGTATGCTCTAACGTTCACCTTAGGTACATCTATCCGGTTACCAATAGGCTACTTTACTCTAATGCCATCTTTATCACTTCCGCCCTCCGCCCAATCCGATCCTTTCTATCAATATCTTCCCCTCTATACGCACGCCTGGTCAAGCGTGCAACACCTCGTTATGCGCCTCTCTTCTCACGGCATTGGCGTACTTCTGGACCTCCATGCCCTCCCCGGTGGAGCCAACGGAGGCGACCACTCCGGCACGAATTCTAATGTCGCCGCACTCTGGACTTCATCCTCCAACCGTGATCTCGGCGTATCATGCTGTCAGTTTCTAGCCCAAGAAAACGCCAAAGGACTTCCTGGCGTCATCGGCATTCAAATCTGCAATGAAGCCGGCTGGGATAGTCCCGATATGTACTCCTGGTACGACAACTGCATCTCAGCGATATCCTCCGTCGACCCATCCATCCCCATCTACATATCCGACGGATGGAACCTCCCCAAAGCCCTCGACTACATCGCCAAAAAGAACATCACATACCCACCCCAAGCAACCAGCCCTATACTCATAGACACACACCTCTACTGGGCCTTCACCGACGCCGACAAGGCCAAAACCCCTCAACAAATCATCTCCGAAGCCAGCACCAAACTCTCCCCACTCGACGGCCGCGAAGGCGACGTCCTATCCCGCGGCGCCGTCCAAACCATCGTCGGCGAATATAGTTGCGTTCTCACAGAAGACTCGTGGTCCAAGTCAGGCTCGACACCGAAACAAGACCTCGTGTACCAATTCGGTCAGGCCCAGAGCAAGAGATACCAGACCCGGGCTGGAGGCGCCTATTTCTGGACCTGGAAGATGGACTGGATGACAGGCGGCGAATGGGGTTTCGCGGCTCAGAGTTCGCAATCGCCGGCTGCTATTACCGCGGCGCCAGAGGCGTATCTCACGGATGCACCGGCAAGACTTGATGCTGCGGATAGCCGTCGCGATTCGCTGATGCGCGCGGCTGTGGATCAACATGTTGATTACTGGAATCTTACAAGCCCAAGCCAATCATTCGAGCACTGGCGCTATGAGAGCGGGTGGAAAGTCGGGTTTCAAGATGCGTTTACTTTCTTTGGGAAGGGTGCGGTGGGAGGTATGGGCGGTGCTAAGATTGGGTGTTTGGAGGTTTGGGTTTTGAAGAGGATTAGGGAGAGTGGGATGAGGGGGGGTTATGTTTGGGAGTTTGAGCAGGGCTTAAGGAGGGGGATTGCTGACCTCTATGGAGCTGTAGGTGTGTAAAGATTGATATGGGAGGGGGATGGGGTGCTTTGTTGGGCTTTGGATTGGGATGGAAAGGCTGTGGGTTTTTTCAGGGGAGGTGGATTAAACCTTCATGTCTACAACTTAACTTATGCTATTAAGCTATAATACTAGAATATTCTTTAAAGAATTCTCTAGTTTAGTAGACTAGCTATATTTGTTTCGAGAGTTGTGAGGTCTGTCCACTCATTTGAACTAAGGTCACTATAGTTTACAAAGTTAAATTGACCTGAGCGAAACTCCTCGAATCACTCTCGCCGCCCTTCGCACATACTAGAGAAAACTCTTTTCTTCAAGTCTCGGTCATAGAAGGTACTGCTGTTGAAGACATTGAATTCTATCCAGCCTAACTTGCTAAATGCTATCCATAAAACAACGACCCAAACCCTACTTAACCTCCATAAAACCACGCCATGCAAAAAACCCAAGGTATCATCAAAGCCACCCCAATCAAAAACCATTAACACCACACATCCTACTGCATCTCGACCTCCATCTCCTCCCTCAACCCACCAGGACTCCTACCCCTCCCAGGACTAATACTCCCCCTCGGCGACATCCCGCCCGCAATGCCCAACTTCTCAAAGCCCGCCTGAAGACCCTGCTGCAACGCCGCAGCGCCAAACGTAGGATGAACCGTCGTTCCAGCACCAGTGGCATTTTCAGCCGTTTCCGTACCTGTAACGACGGGTTCTGAGAGGATGGGTGTAGAAGTACCACTACGAGCGGGCGTCGCTCTACCATCCGGCGCATTCGAGAGGTTAGAAGTAGTGGGTGTGAGAGTGGAGGGTGTGCCAGCGGTTTGTGGGGGATATATAGGTGCATTCATCTCTTCGTCTAGGCGTCCGAACACTTCGGCCCACCATCTTACTTCTCCCTTTCTGGGGAAGATCATTCGTTCTTGTCCTCTGATGCTATCGTCGATCGTAGGGTCATATTTCGGGTTCAAAAATTCGGAGCGGCGACTGAGGAAATAGTCCCATACACTCCGGGTGCGTTGAGCGGCGCGTGCGTGGGCGCGTTCTTTTTCGTTGTCGAAGAGGAAGGTGCCGTATTGGCAGGAGTAGAGGTGATAAAGGAGGCGGCGAAGGAATCGTTCGCTGAATTCGAAGCGGGTGGGGTATTGGTAGACGAGTTGATATGTAGCGTCTAAGAATTGGTGGAAGACGGGGGAGATTTCGTTGACTTTGGTCACGCGGTGTTCTTCTGCAGCGCCGATGGGTGCATTGCTGGGCGTTTTTGGTGTTCCATCTGTGGGTGCAGCATCTGATACTGGCAGCATCTCACCGGCATCAGCGCTGGGTTGTGGAAGTGATTCTGTGCTTTCGTTCTTGCGGTTGAATAGACCTTTGGCACCTCGAAGGGCGTTTTCGAAGGCATTGCTGCCGCCGTGTTTGCCCGAGCCGTTGGAGTCAGCGTTTCGCTCTATGCGCTCGTTTTCGATCTGAAACCATTTGTCGCTGCTGAGAAAGCCGGATCGGTGGCGGAACATGTGGCCGAACGAAAGCCAGTCTTTTTCTACTAAAACAATGAAGCCTTCCAAGGTTCGGTAGTATGGATCCAAACATATCTGACTCAGGGCGCTCAGTTGACTGGTTCGATCCCATCCGTCTGAGCAGTGAATGAGGACGTGAGAATGCATTATACCGATTGTTCTTGCGATTAGATGTGTCCCATCCAGTACATTGCTGATATGCTTTATCCACCCACTCTTCGCCAAAGCCTCACGGTTCGGGGGTAGAGGTGTAACATCGGAGTCCTTTAGTGCGTCGATGACCTTTTCTAACGACTTTCTCATCACGTGTATGTTGTCAATGCCTAGGTAAGCTTTCCGTGCACCCGGGTAGTATTCCATGTTTTCGGACCCTAAACCGACGACTTGCATGGCCATCGCATTCACTGTCGGCCGTGCATCGACAATCATATTCTGCTGTTGGGCTCCATAAACTTTGGGTACATCCTCTTCTGCCTCAGAAGATTCCGTCAGATCGACTGCTGTGGTTCTGCCCGAATTGATAGCTTCGGCGTCGACTACTCCCAGAAAAGAACTGTCAGCCGCCGAAGAACTTAAATTGACTACACTAGAATCCGGGCTTGCGCCAAGGTTCGGTGTGGCCGTTTGTGATGTTTTCCACCCACTATTAGTTGCAAATATTGCCGCCACCAACCTCTCATCTTGTGGACTTCGGTTCCCCCGAACGCCCGGTAGTGGTTGCGAGCTTCGTGTTATGGAGCAGTTATTAATAGGATGACGGTATACGAGGGCAGGTATTCGCGCTCGTGATCGGTATTTTCCAGCGTAATTGAGGACATTATCGGAGATCTTGGTCGGTACGACCAGTAAGGCGGGGTAGGTAGGGGAGTACTGTGATTCAGTTCATGAGTATTAGATTGTTCCCGGATACGTCGCTTATCTTACTTCATAGTCTTTGTTTATCTCTGATATTCGCCATCCCTTTTCCGAGTCCTTGGGACTGATGCCTAATCGCTTCCACTCCCGCCTGGCATCATATATCTCCCAGCCATTCAACTTGTCTTCCGGTGGCTTTGGTTGGTAGGTAAATGCTAGAAGCTTATCTAATCTTCCAATCTTGCATGAAAGTGCTCGGATGCTATCATACACATCTCGTGCCTTGCTGTCGGCCAGAAAATGGAAAGCGAAGAAGGTGAAATCTCGACATCGTAATCGAATCGAAGGTGCTTGGTGTGAGGCTGGCGGAGTGGGGCGGTAATTACAGTAGTTGATCATAGGGTATGTTATCCATACTTCCTTCTGTCGCAGAGGTTTGGCGGGAGGAGAAGAGCCTGGTGGTGGGACTGGGGAGTAGCTGAAGACGAGGTGGTGGGGCATAAGATGAAGGGTGCCTTCGAGTCGAACACCTCTCCTCCATAGTGTTACGTCTTCTACCTACAGAGAAGTTAGCGTTGAAGTGGAATGGGGAATGAATAGTGCTTGCCTTGCTCACCCGGATTTTGTCCATGGCATGTGCGCTTAAAGGTTGTGAGGCATCCAGCGAACGCAGAGGTATTCCGACCGCCCAAAATAGAGGATAGTCAGAACTGGGGATTGAAGAAGATTGGGACTAGAGTATGTAGTAATTATGATTAAGCGTGAGCGTTTGTGTTGCACTGTGGGTGTTGAGAGAATGCACTGGTAATGCCCCTCCAGAGTTGACGATGATCCATGCGAATCTTTTGGGGTGCCAAGCCCCAAGCCACTCAACTGTGGCTCAAGCTCCAGCACGGATCACCACTTCTACTTCTTCATGAAACTTTTTGATTGCTCCATGTCTACTACCAAAACTCCCGAGAATCACGAATGACAATTGGTTGAGTGCGGTGCCTCTGGTAGAATCGTCACGTAACTATTGCACCATCTTCTCATTCTCCAAACGATCCATTTCGACCAACAATCTCAACGATTTGAAAGTACACGTCCATGAGCATCTACTGGACAATGCTCGATTGAAAACATATGATGAGATCTTGACCTGAGTTCCGCCTTCACCTTGACAACTTTTCAAAATGTTAAAGGAAGTAAGGGAAAACGCATGCTACGAGTGCAAGCAGCAGACTAACGACATTATCCTTGCCCACAACGACAGAAGCAACGCTGGTTCTCTGTTGATCCACAGGCTTACCATCCGATCTGACGATAACGTAGATCTCGCCAGTAGAATCGCTGCTCATGTACAGCCGACCGTCTTTGTCCCAGGCCAGGCCAACGGGCCGGAAACAGTTTTGTGGGCAGCTGTCAAGGTTTTCGTTGGTGAGGATGACTTGAGCGGCAGTGGTGCTTGTCGATGCATCAACAGGTTGACCATTTTGGCCAAAGCTGACGACGGAGACGCCGTAACCGATGGGATTCTCCGAGTTCCTGTATTCCGGTTAATCATAGGGGTTCTTGTAAGAAAGGGTTAAGTCAAACTGACCAGCTTCCATGGAAAGTAATGAAGGCATTATCGCCCTGACTATCAAACTTGATGTCGAGAGGAGAAAGGTGCGGCTGGAAGACTAGGCGCGGTGCCTGGCGGTCGTCTCTGCAGAAAGGGTCGTTATCCGTCGCGTTCTCCTCGCCAATGGCGAATTGCTGTCCCACCTGGAGGCTGCCGCTCTCGGGGATATCGGAGACGTTCCAGGCAGCGAAGCAGAGCGGGAAGCCGTAGTTGGCACCCAAGTATGGAGACTTATCATCATCTAGCGTTCCATGATAGTTGAGCTCCTCGGCCGGATTATCCTCGTGGATCTGATGGTCATCACGCTCCATATTATCAGCGCTGTTCTCCATACTCCAAATGCCGCCATCACGAGGGTTCTGCGCGACACCAACAGCATTTCGCAGCCCCCAGCCGAGCAACTTGCCCTCAGTGTAGTTCTTCGAGTCGCCACCTAGGTCGAAGAATCGAATTTGGCTTCGACCGGAGTTGACATCGACGGTACCGAAATCCATGTTATCACTGGCGCCGCGGCTGACAACCAGCTTCTTGGTGCCCTTTCGTGTTAGTAGCAGCGTTCGTGTGACGAGGTCCTCGCTGTCCATGCCGGTAATGATGGCCTTCGCATTTGAGGTGTTGGTCATTTTGGACGGGTTGTAATCCCATTTGAAGACAGCCTCCGAAGTCGAGGCATACAGGGTTTTGCCATCGTCGGATATCTCAATGCCATGGTTGAGCTACGTGGGAACCAATTGTTGTCAGCATACTTTTTCCACTCAAGCCAACTGATGTCTTTTAGTCCTTTATGCGGACTTATACTTACACTGCCCTCAGAGATGAAAGTCTTCTTGTCTTTGACCGAAACACAGGAACCGGTGCCATATGAAAGTGAAAGGGCAGAAATACCCTTTCCCCTCTCTACCACGAGGAGATTACCCTTGGGATCGAATATGATGCCGCGGGGTTTGGTTAAGCCTTGAGCAATTAGTCTGGCTTCGTACCCGCTTGCGACAGACGGAGACGGATAGCTAGCCGTGAGCGAGGGGCAGCTCTGTGCCAAAGCCCGAGCTTGCAGGATGGCTAGGGTGAGAACGAGTCCCGCGATCATGGTAACGGTTCACTTGGCTGGAGAAGAGGATCGATATAAAGAGGATAGACAACACTATCCGTGACAAGTGCCTCGGCGTAGGAAAATGGTACTGTTTATTAGGAACAATCTCCACCCTAAGACTTGAGAGGAATATATATCCCAAGAGGTACGGGTATCGCTCTCCCCAGGTGCCTATCCTGCCGTCCCCGTCCACGATCCCACGCCAATTTTGTTGGCAAACACTAGCCAAGGGAAAGAAATTGAAGCATTAGCCTGTCAGGCCAGAGAGATTGAAAGAAGCAAAAGAAGCATAAGAGGCGAGATGATGTCCTCTTACCAGACTGAGAGCAGAATGCATAATCCAGAAGCTGCCGAGTCCCAGAACACCAGTCATCAAGAGCTTAGCCCGACCGGTTTGGTACTGATACAGACTGCTTTCTCCTGTGATTGGGAAGATAATCGGGTTTTCCTAGTTGCCGTCAGTACCGTCCCGCATCATGCCAAGGGCTTGAACCTTACAAAGACTTCTCGCTACCTCGTGGCTCGCGCGACCACTTCTAGATACTATTATATTAGTTCACTTGTCGGTACTCTCTTCTGTGAAGAGCATTACTCGTTCCATGATTCTCCAACTCGTATACCTGTCCATACATGTTAATTGCCTACAAGCGTATGATTCTCTGTCAACTTGTCCGCGGAAAAATCGATTCAGCGCTCGTAAATCCCCGCACAGCCAAGAGGAGAGCCAAGATAATTGCTTGGTGTTGAAGACCCACCTACCTTGACTTTAGCCGTATCAACGAGGGGGAGACAGTAATCATTGATCTCATCGTGCAAAGCTCAGCCCTTGGCTATAAACACACTGTCATTATACTGGTAGTTCCAGGGTCTTGGCTCGTCCCAGAATCCACTGTACCGGGACAATACCTAGCTAGTGCGGGGTTATTTGATACGTAAATGTTCCTAGTTCATGGGTCGGAGGGCTGAGTAGAGGGTGATATACCGCTTCCTCTTAGGTAGCTATTTTACAAATTGAATTTCGATACGTTTGAGTGTAAAGAAGTAAAAGCTGAACACGATAAACCAGTTATACTTGACTAGCTATTCAGAATCCCATTCCATAACTCCTCATTGGTCCTGCGTCCTATACACAATTTTCGTCCTAGGTACAGTGATATCGGAAAGCAATGAATAAGGTAAATCAACACAAAGGGCAGTACTTGAAGATATCGCACAGCCCACACTCATCTGTTATTCTTGCGGTTGGCAGAAGCTAAGCCGTGTCAGTGGTTTCGACACCATTCGTTTTGACTGCTGAGATCCTAAAGCGATATCAGTGTCTGTACAGATAGGAGGAATGAATCCGCTCACTCAAAAGCTGGTTCGACTCCAAGTAACTTCATCCCATTTTCCAGCACTATCCTTGTGGCTTCATACAACTTGGTTTCAGCCGGAGTAATGCTATTCTCGTCTTCGCTTTCTTCAAAGCAGATTGACAGCTGGCCGGTCACGTTGAACAGGTATGCGGTAATCGTAGCTGGCTCTAACGCTTGGTAGGCGGCATGGGTGATATCAGGATATTGAATTAGAAGTCGAAGCAGATTTGCTTGATCCTCATCTTCCAGGGCGGTATAGTCTTCGTCGGAAAGATCGGGGGAGGCTGGGTTGGCTTTGAGAATGGAACATAATTTCGCATACCAGTACTGTAAATTTGGGCCGGTGCCTGGTTTGAAGGAGGTCATCTGATGGACGTCAAAGGCATGATGACTTGCCTTTCGAGCCGATAGTTCCTGGACTAAAAGGGCACTGGTCCCAAGATTAATAGCAGCGTTTTCAATGCCATCAAACAGGGCCGCTTCGTCTGCATTCTCCTTCAAAGATTCTTGCATTGCGCTTTGGCATTGATCGAGTATGTCGCCAAGCGTATGCCCATGACTCAGCTTCTCCGACATATGAGATACTTCGCTGAAGTGAACATGCTGCAGTTTGCTCGCAAGATCAGCCAAATCCATGAGTTCGAGAATCTTAATGAGTCGTGAAAAGTGGAGGTTATGATCGGCTGCAACAACATAAATCATCTTGTCGAACGAGTACTTTTTGTTACGTTCCAGAACCGCCGCAAGGTCTCTAAGGAAGTACGTGCTGCTTCCCGTACGGTCTCGAATGATAATAGTGCCTGCTTTTGCCCCGTGCTTTCTCATGTCGATGATCCAAGATCCAGCGCTTTCTTCGCAAAGATCCTTGGTCTTCAAAATCTCCTCAACCTCAGCCATCGTCTCCGGACTGACTTGTGATTCTCCAGAATACTCATCAAAAGTGACGCCCAGCCGAGCGTACTGTTTCGTGTAGGTTTCAATATTCACGTCGCGGACACGCTTCCATAATGCGATAGTCTTCTCCTCACCCTCCTGCATTCTCTTGAAGAATTCGTTACGTTCCGCGAAGAGCCCCATGGCTTCAATCTCTGCGGGGTCTCCCCCTTCATCGCGAGCCTTCTTGCTGGCTACTTGCTCCGGCACAAATAGGTCATGTATTTTGTTGTACACTTCGAGGAGATGTCCGACGGGATCAGCCTCAAATAACTCTTCAGAGCCAAACTTTTCCCACCCCACTCCCAAGAGTCCGATGGGCTTACCCCAGTCGCCCAGATAGTTGAGTTTGGTGACATTCCAACCCATACTCTCGTGAAGGGTGCTAATATGGGCTCCAAGAATGGTACTCCGAAGATGTTTGCCCTGGAACTCGCTGGCGATGTTGGGAGATGAAAACTCGACTACTAACTTCTTTCTGCCAAGGTCAGGTGAAGATGGATCACGAACACTTAAGGAAATGTTTGAACCATATGAGCCTTGGCGATCATTGATGTAAGGAAGGAATATGCGGGGAAGCATCTGTGGCATGAACATGATCCGGAGATGAATGCCCTCGGGAAACGGAAGCATGAAAAGGGGACATTCGCACTCTGGAAACTACACTACTCGGTTAATCTTCTGAGTTCAAGAGAGTATTAGCTCATGAGGTTAATGAGAGTGCCGAACCTTTTGCATAAGGTCGAAAGCAAGGCTCTTTGGTTCTGTGCCGGAACTGAGTTTGGGTAGGATAACCGCGAAATCTCCATTTTCAATGTTGTTCGGCCATTGGATGGAATTGTAGGCGATCGCTACATTGCATTGAGTAAGGCTGCAGAGGATGTCCGCCAAGTACGAACGACCGATATCCAAAGGTTTATTCAGCACATCGGCTTGCGCAAACTGAGGGATTGGTGTCTTCAGTTTCAAACCTTCGAGGAAGGTCTGAAGCTTAGTGATAGAGAGTGTCTCCATGCTTTTAGAGCCGCGCTATTATACTTGAACTATCTGAAGGTGAGAGGTAAGCTAATCGATAAGCGTATTGATATCCTGAACAGTTGAATAGTCTTATTTGCTGAAGAGGGGAGCTCTGTTGAAATCATGGATGCATCTGGGTGAGATAATCTGTTCTATTAAACTTTAAAGGGCGTGTTGTAGGTCCCGAGGCTGTTCAGTCATAAGACGTTGCAGGGATTCCGTACTAACCCTCGTGGTTAGCGCGGATTGGGTACAGATGACCCAATGAAAGCCGTACCACACCCACCCACTACTCTGGCTATGCAGGCTTTCATACCATGCAGTGGTCTATTGACGGCATTAACTGCGAAGAAGCTTCTCCGGGAATGCAGATGCGAAGTTGTCGTTGATGTGATATATTGGAACACCATAGACTTAGTCCAAGGGTCGGATGCGAGTCAGCATTAGACATAACCAAATGGGCCGCAATGATCTATTCTGACTGTATAAAGTGACAACAGGAATTTGACAGTCAGCGTATGAAGGATGATACATGCAATGCAGGTCTAGGTATCGGAGATAGTGATTCAACATATTGGAGCGGGACTTCAAACCGTAAGGTTTTCCACGTCGATGCCAACAGTGCTACCACTAGAATCGATTGGACGTCTCCTTCGCGCAAGTTTATTAGCGAAAGACTTCATTGACAAGTAGTGGGTTGTTTTGCCAAAGCTTTTGGTTTTCGTTTCCGCCATGACTCCCTTCCACCACCAAGGCCGACGAAAGAGTGCCTCGACGATTACAAATGTCAACTTGGCCATCACCATTATGACGACGGCAACGATGACGAAGGATTTGGGATTTAACGCAACAGTTATGACCTCCTTCTGCATTGAGAAATATGCGGCAGCAAGCATGAAGGGAGATGTAATCTGGAGACAATTAACGTTCCAAACGCTTAGGTGTATAATGGGTACGCACTGTAAATGCAAGTCCATTACGCTGCGCTGCCTCGTTGCTTTCAAGAATCAAACGTAGTTGAAGCTATATTTGTTAGTAAGAGGATCACTTTGGAGTGGACGTAAGGAGGCTTCGACAAACTTGATTTGTCTTACAATTTTGGAAGAGTTATGGCATCGATTCCTTAAAATTAGTAATCTCTTTTGAAGACTCTCCAGTGCCTCAAACGTTTCCTTGATGGCGCGAAGAGATTTCTGAGCATGGCGATTTGAGACCTCGGAGGAGTTTACGATATCCAAACAATAGCCCTTATCTACGTTGGACTCCTCGAATTGCTGCCAGGCTTCGTTCGTTACGCGGAGGACGTCTAACAACTCATTTAAGAGTTCCATACTCTGTTGGGTCCAATCAAAAGCCTTCTTTGGATCTTCATCTCGTCCTCCTGTGGCTGTGGACTGCCGCGACAGATGAGCAGAGAGGGGATTTTTCTGATCGAGCCTCAGTAAGAAACTGACTAATATAGACGACCATCCTAGGGAAACAGAGAGTTCCAACATACGTATTTTTTGATGTTATGTTCCACAAACCCGACTAGGCACTCCCATTCCGTTAAAATCTGAGCTGTACGGATCTCGACTGCTTTGAGAAAGTATTCCCGAGGGTTGGTTAACGGCAAATCTGCGTAGAGATCTCCCTGCGAAGCAATCGGATCTTTCTGACAGCCACGGCTGGGAGGTTTAAAGTCTTCGTTATCGCAGTCCGTGTCAACGAAAGCATACGCGACCCAGCGAAAGTCGTCTGAACCAGATATGACAATAGAGATCTGCGCTTCGCATACACTAATACTACGCCCTTTTGCGGATTGTAATCTGGGACTTTGATTGGATAAGAATGTCAAGTCTGTCCATTGTCTCGAAAGCCTCGAAAGCCTCGATTTACTGTTTTCTGCATTCTCTACGCTGCTTTTGCCTGACGGGAATTCTATCAGCTTACGGTAAGCTAGATGGAACCGCAATTGGAAGCTAAGAGGTGCCCGCTAGGAGTTTGGAATACCTCCAGTCAGCGATCACCTCAATGCGTCGGTACTTGATTGACGGGACTTACGAAAATTTCGACCTTGATTGAAGTCTTGAGCGTTAAGTAGTTCCAGATAGCATCTCTCAATAGCGGGCCATGGTCCAACAAGACTGTTTTTGCGAGAGCGAGAACGTAGTAAGGATCAGGATTTGCGACGTAACTGCGAAAGACGCTTAGTGGGGTATCATGGACGTCAGGAGGAAAAACCACGCTTACATAAGGCGCCTATCCGCACCATGCGTGTCGACTCTATCGAAGCGCTAAGTTTCCATCAGATTTGACCTTGGCAAGTTTCATGGCGGGTTGTTTCATACCGGAACTTTCAGTAGGTGATAGAGTTCAGTTGCAGTTAGCCGACTTTTGGAATTCCGGACAGATTCGCCGGTCCTGCGGCAGTGTGCACACCTGCACCTTTCATCAAGCCATGCAGCCCGTCGTTGTCCTGCATTATCAACAACTGATTCGAGATCATCTGCGCGGAGTTTTTCGCAGAACTCCTTCACTTCCTCGACCCTACAAAAAGGCATCCGTTCTTCACAATCCTGCTGCAAAAAGATGCTCAAGTCATCGCTTTCTTCATCTACATCACTGTCCGGGTCATCTTCATCGTCACCATCACCGGAATTAATGCTTCTTAGATGTTCCACGTAGAATCTATTGTCTTTGTGACCTTGGTCAACTGAAAACGCTGGATTCCATTCCTTGGTCCAGTGGCCAGTGGGACGGTGTCTCAGTTCCCCGCTCATTGCTCCCTCCCCAGTACAAAGCTGAAAGCTTGCGAAGTTTGGTGGATTTTGCTATCTTGTATGGGAAACTTATCTCATAGGAAAGTGATTGCTCTTCCTTTTGGCCAGAGTAAGTATTATAATCAGCGGATATGAGACTCGTAGTGATGGAAGAAGCAGAAGCGTCAGAGGTAGGCACTAAGGCCAAGTCTTCGAAAAAAAGCCTGTGTGTGGTAAAGATAGCAACTCATCAACATGATGATGACCTTAACGGGTCCCTTTGGGAATGAACTCTTCACAGGACGAATGATGATGCGAGGTTGTACAGGGGGTTTCCAATGAGAGGAGGCTGAGAAGAAATTTGTATTAGGTGAGAACCTGCTCAAAAGAGACAGAAAGTAAGGATGAAGAGGGCAAGAGATGCTGAGAGAAGTTGTCAAACTCTTTGTAAGGCTTCAATCCTGGGGTAAATATTAATATTGTACACCAAGGATATGAAAGGCGTAGTCTTCAACTTCTCCTCCACCAGGTTGTACCAATACCATTCCCTGTCCTGCTGGTTCATCGTTGTCCGAATCCTTCGAGCTATCTTGACTTTGGTCGACATCTTTGATTGCACGCCGTGCTACACGAAATACGCCTGCTGAGCTGGCAGATTTCATATAGTTGAATGTGAGCCCCAATCGCATAGTTGGATTTGCTAAAGAGGCAACGGAAGACGATGGGGAGCGGAGGTCGATAGAAGGCAATCGTCCTTTGTATGCAATAAATACGGTTCATCGATTATATTGGACGCGTCTTCCGTATCTTCGAGCCAACCGCCCGATGGTCGGACCTGCACTTTTGTTGTCTGGCAGTAGGCGCATCGCGAGGCGCCACATGCCGGGCAAGGGTTCGTCATAATGTTGATGCCTGAGTGCCCACATGCACACTGCATCGGCCACTTAGAATTGATTGATGCTGCATGTTCGGGGTAAGACGTCCACTCACGCATGTCCATATGTACGCGTATTTTTTCTTCGCCTAGTGTCGGGTTAGCGTGTCCAATCCGCTATAGCAGGCGGAATTTAAGGCGATGGATTGCCCAACCACCCAGCTGCACAGTTGCCTGGCTCATTGTAGCTCATAGGAAAATGTCGGACTCGTTAGTGCCTGTATTGTAATTGAGATTTATTTACCATTTCGATATTCGTTATTGAACAAATGTCATTGATAGGAATCGTTGGCTCGGGCGACCTCGGGACGCACGAGAAGCCGAGTAAGCAGCGTTGTTAGAAGGTTTGTGCGCAAAAAGAAAAGGCAAAATTCTTGAAGTTTTCGATATTCCAATAAAGACGCTCCGGTTCCAAATGAATATTCAAATTGATTCTTGCTGCGATTTTGACTTCTGCCGCAATTGCCCAATGGTATGAGAGGTATGAATAAGTGGTACATCAAGCGAGTTGTGGGATGGCCATAAAGGTTCCTATAAACCCCCACGACCCCTTATTCTAATTGAAGCTAAGAGCTAAGGAAATAAAGTCCGAGAGAGACATGCAGTGATAAGATGCAGTCAGCCCCTTGCGCCGCTGGAAGTGATAAAAGTCGGTCAATCACAGCTTAGCGATGCGGATGATCCCATTGGCCACAAACGTGACTTTTCCATTGGTCACAAAATATGGCTTGAGCATTTGAGCGCTCGGCTATACATTCACAGGACGGATTACCACTTCAACGTCTCGAGATGTTACTGTATAGATGCACCTGAGGACCGAATAAGGATCAGGCCATAGCCTATACTACGCGTACATGTTTTGCTAGTAAAAAATGCTTTCAAGACGGTGGAAAAATGGCGAGATTCCTGCTTCTGGTAACGGGCCGTGCTGCGCTGGCACCACATACTGCCACTTCCTCCTCATTTCACGAGCTTGAACATGACGATGCCCACAAGCATTCAAGGCAGTCTTTCCAATGGTCTTCACCGCTCGTAAGGCTGATTCAGTCAAGGTTTAAGCGATATGATGGCCTGGACGGTTGGAAGGGAATTAGGATATTATCATTCGAAGAAGGCGATTTCGATGTCCACCTATACCCTCTCTTAGAAAACTAGGCGGTCATAGCTCGTCCTCCCATTTTCGATGAGCTCGGCGTCTAGTGTATTTCGTGCTCAATTTTGTGAGAGTTTGCCCCCTTTTACCGGGCGCCTGCGCAGCCTGTGTCAACTTCGAAATGATTGGAGTTGGTCTGGAGACCCACTACCGTATAATCTCTCATAACTCAATGGTGCTAGGCTGGATGTAAAGGATCGTTCTAATCCTTTCGTGGTAGATGGGTCGTGCTGGTGACCCCTGATCTAGCTCGTTTTGATGTATTTTGATATTTGCTGGGTGGAAATTTCTGACGTACGAGTTTGGTCGACCTCTTCTGTAGAAATATTAGTTATTTCATCCATCAAGTTCATCCATCTAATTCGACAGTCACCCGTCGTCGCCATCTTTGTTTCTAGCAATTGGCAATGAAATCTACATACAATCTACGAGTTGACGTTCTACAGTTGTCAGTCGTCAATCAACCACACCAAAACAGGTTTAATTAAGGGGGTACGGACCACCAAGAATCCTTCTCCTTCCGGCCCAGCACCGTCGAGTTATGAGAGATTATACCGTGTGTAGAGTAGGGAACACTTGCACAAGAATAGCCATGCACCCGGGTCCGCTACACCTTGGTAGCCTGTTCACTCCACGAATCAGGACCACCGAGTAATCTTCGTGTTCGTCTCAATAAAGGTTTTTCGGAGCGCTGCCAGCAGAGTATCGTTACGGCCGGTTATGGGAGTCAGGCGTTCTCAGATACTAAATTGTCGCTGAAGGATTAGATGTGAGCAGTGGTCATGGTGGTCGTGCGGATACTTGTTAACCTCGACCGAGGCGTGGAATCATGATAATCCAGGACATACATCGAAGAGACGAAGGCACAAGAGGTGTAGACACGATTGATGAAAATATTAAATCTCTCGTGAGTTTGCCTAAACAGTTAGCAGATTGGTTACCAGGAAAAGAGTAGAATCAAAGGTGGGTTAGACTCATTTTACTCTTATGCCCGTAACAAAGTAAAACAAAATACCGCATCAAAGACTATCTGAGGAGACACTGTGAAAGTCGTCCTAATCAGCTAATATTCAATGGTGTTACGCCCCACAAATGTGCAACCGGAGGGTCCACAGACGAAAGCGTATTGAGGCATAATAAAATATTGTGAGTGACGATTCAGTAATCGCACGAGATGATTGTGCTTATGAAGAAGCCGATAGACCAGGAGAATGCAGCGGTACCGCCTAACGGGGACCTTGGCTCCTTCTCTGACAATGCGAAAAACTCTTTCTGCACGTACACCACCATTTTACCTCCGACGGTACGGCCGAGCGAATACGGTGTCGATCAACCGGTTGAAGATTACTGTACTAGGTGTTGATTGTTGCTAGCGTAGCGAATTAGGTTCTCTAAATACCCAGCAAAGACTGTAAGATTCTCCGTGCACAAAATCTTACGCGACAGCTCGGCGTTCCACCGGAGGTGAAATGTTGATGTACTTGATGATCATCTGGGTCATGACTTCCTGTGTACCGTGTAGTAGTGGAGTGTGGCAGTGGGTCGCATCAGTTAGTCGTTGATTACCGGGAATATTGACCTTATTTGGATTGACCAGGTTACTGTAGAAATCTTTCTTGGACCTCACGATCTTATTACCGAGAAAGGGGTCGAGAGTATCGTTGCCGGAGAGATGATCGCTCCGAGAACAGCTACGGCTGTAAACTTATGTGTCATTGATAAAGCGAAGGTTTTATAATCAAGCGACGGGACTCGCTCGTGTCGCTCTTGAAGATGACGAAAACTCAGGGTCTGGAACGTCACTTGTAGTTTTAAGTTCTATTTGTGCCAGAATGTCAGACACATCTGGTTGCGCGAGGTGAAGTTCGCTGCTGAAGATGCTGGTAACGGTGTATCGGAGAGACGAAACCGAACGTTGCTTACAGACACCGCTAAATATTTTAACAAGTACGTGCCCAATGGCTAGTCATAGAGCGCGAGCGACGGAAGTGTGGTGTACTTGCAGTGAATTGGTTAAAGAGTTCCAAATAGGCGGTGTGAGCTTCTCCTAGATTCTGGTTAGGCTATGGGCAAGAGTCTTTCTTAAATTTTACAACAAGCGTGGAGTTGGTGCCTAGGATCAAAGACTCTTGTGTCAACGGCCGTAAACGATTGTCTTGTTGCAATTCTTAACCATGAAGGCTCTTAACTTGAGACCTTGATTTCGAATCTTCTTCTTTGCAGAGTAGATTGCTCCGTCCTTGAGAGATTCATAAGTTCAAAAGAGCGGAAGAGAGAAAGCGGAACAAGAAAGAGGCAGAAGAGTAGAGGGTGAGAAAATGGTATGATGATTGGTAAAAAAAGGCCGAAGAATTCTCATAGAAAGGATAAAGACAAAAGAGCCTTCTCGAAACTCTGGTGATCGAGACTATGGTGTTACATTTGCTTTTCAATAAAGATCTGATGGACTGGGTTCGATTACATACTGGTTTCCGTCTCATCCACTCTGAGTTAGACTACAACAGACTCTTAGAGAATGTTCTGGGTTTGTGATGACTGGGAGTTAATACGAGATTGAGACCTCATTTGACTCGAAATCAAGAGCTTGTAGAACTTCGCTGGGCTAGCCTTAGACGATGTCTGGGGAAGTTCTTCCCGTCCAGAGTCACAATATTGAAATATATGACGAGTAGAACTCCCGTGCGAAGGTCAACACGGGACTGAAAGATGAGAGCAGACAACGCTCGACGAGAGTAGACGGTGGTGTGAAGTGTTACCGCAAAAGCTAAAGAATCCAGATGTGCTTTGACTTATGAAGCTTTAGGAAAATGAGCACATCCCGAGCCAGAAAATATGCTTTCAAAAATGTGTTGAGTGAAGTGGTGAGGTAGAGTTTGTCGAAAGTGACGTAGTTGCTTACTAATACTAGGACGTGCGACAAAACATTCGTGCAATCCCGAATCAATTTCTTTCACAATGAGTAAAACATCTTGACAATTGCTAACAACAAACTGACACAACATTCCGAAGCATGATAGGTGCGAATACTCTCGAAGTTAGGCCGAAATCGCCAAGGGAGATGGCGTGGAAAGCTGAAAGCTGAACTCACGCCTCCAGCACATTTCAATACGCTTTCGCCATTACAACTTGGGTATTCTTTCCCCCACATTTTAGCTGATCTAAATGTCTTATCTACGGCTGAACAGCTATTGGAGCTGTCATCTTCAATAGCTGTACAACCTGCGTTCTGACCTCGTGAAGGAATGAACAGATGAGCATAGACTTGACTTTAGGCTTAGGCGATGCAACATCGAATTACACCAAAGCAGCACGACGAAAGGCTCAGAGTATCGAGTTTGCATCATACACTTCATCTGTTACCTTCCATAATACACGGACATCGAATTCGCGATGAAGCAGATGCGGTGTTAATGCTTAAATCTTACGCTAGCCCGGATTTATGAAGTTTGGATTTTGGGAAGTGAACAATGGCCCGCAATGAATCCATATGAGAGGGTCTTCCGTAACATCACTCGAAGCTCGTCCTCGAAAATCAGCGACCGGTGGCTGGCGGAATTGTCAGCATCTTACTGCATATTGCACCGGAGGAGCTTCCGTCTACACACCATTCCAGAGCATTGGACATTTGAATCGTATTTTATGGCTGAAAATCGCGACTCCGCTCTTCGATCTGATTGTGGCGTCCAGCTGAGTTTCGTATGATGATCGCAGTACGTTCTCAGCCGTAAGGCTGAGGGGATGCCAAGTGCTTAACGTAGGAGCCCGTCTTATAAGAATACGTCTTTTTTCCCGCCTACATCAGTCTTCAGATCTCGTTAATATCATACTCATCATTGAAAAGAAGTCTGACAGGCTTCACTGAAGTGACCCTATTTTCTCCACTCAATCTTTACCAAGATGACCTATTTCAGTTATTCAGATCAGCCGTGTTTCTGTCCTCCTCACCCAGACCTTCTAGCTCGTCATAGAACCAATTTCCTCAAGGTCCAGGGAACTGCACACGAAGCCGCCTTTCTTGCCGAGACTCCCATCCTTGGTGGAAGAACCGGTACTATCCCGGGCCTCAATGATGGCACTATCTTTCCAGAATCTCATTTCGAGGGGGCAGTCTCGTTGAAAAATATGACCAGGGCAGCGCTGGAGCGAGCGCCATTACGAGGTTCCATCCGGTCTGTGCTTTATTCCCCGGGATAAAAGAGCATGTCTAACGAAGGCTACAGTGTCGCTATTATCATGGTCGAATTTCCTGATGAGAAATTCGAGGATGGAGTACTGGAGCATTTCGAAGAACTGTTTTTCTCAACCGGGAAAATATCCACGGGTTCAGTCACGGAGTATTACTCCGAAGTCTCAAGTGGCCTCATATCGTTGACCGGAGAAGTTGCCGGGCCATTCCAGCTAAGCCATCCATCGGCATACTACGCCAATGGAAGTTTCGGAAGGGGTAGCAACTTCCCAAATTCGCGCACTCTTGCTGGCGAAGCCTTCGCCAGCGTTAAGGGCAAATTCAATCTTGCTTCGTATGATAACGATGGCAATGGATATGTGAGTCTAGCACTGATCGATCAATCAAACAAGCTAGTTGTACAAGCACAAGGCTCTAAGACTAACATATTGTGACTGCAAAGGTAGATGGCTTTATCGTAGTCCACGCTGGACCCGGCGCAGAAGTAACCGGGGTCACTTCTGATATTTGGAGTGTGAAATGGGTTCTTCCTGATGAACAAGAAGTTGACGGTAATTGTTCTCGCGAAGTTGAATTTGTGATGAACTCTACTCAACATCTTCAGGCGTTAAAGTCTACGGTTTCTTGACGATCCCACAAGATGCCAAGATTGGTGTCTGTTCGCACGAACTCGGACATCTGCGTATGTTTATGCTTTTGCTTCACTAGTAGTCATCACTAACATTTTGAAGTCTTCGGCTGGCCCGACCTCTACGACATCGACGGCAGTTCGGACGGCATTGGGAACTGGTGCCTGATGTCTTCTGGCAATTGGGGCGGTGGAGGCGATAGGCCAGTCCATCCATCAGCTTGTAAGTCGTTGGTGTCAAGGCTCATCACTATCGTCAATTGCTAAACTTGGTTAGGGTGCAAAGCAAATCAGAGCTGGATTGATGTCGTAACGGAAACCGAAAACCACCAAATTACCTTGGCGGACGTCAAATCCGAGAAGAAAGCGCACCGACTTTGGAAAGATGGGAATGATTCTAGTGAGGAATACTTTCTTATCGAGAATCGAGAGCTTACCGGTTATGATGAGTTTCTACCTGGAGCAGGTCTTCTGAGTACGTACTTTTGACACATTTCAAAATGTGAACACCAGCTCACACGTTTCCACAAAGTTTGGCACATCGACGACTCTGTCGAAACCAATGCAGATGAGAATCATCCTAAAGTCGGACTGGTGCAAGCTGATGGACTGAACCAACTAAAGACTAACAATGGCGGTCGGGGAGATGCCGGTGACCCTTTCCCCGGAATTGCAGACAATACTTCGTTCACGACGACATCCAATCCAAACAGCAAGGCCTACTCCGGAGATGATACTTTTGTGTCGGTCACTTCCATCCCCGCTGCCTCTCCTTCAATGGCGCTCAGTATCACGGTGAAGGCTGTTACTCCTTCAGGACCATTTGACGGGAATACTTGGTACAAGTTGAAGAATACTCTTACAGGTTTCGCACTAGGCATCATAAATGATGGCCAGGGAAATAAAGATGGTCTCATCCAAATGGTTCGCGAAGGCAACTTCAGTGAACAGTTCTGGCAACTCAAGCCGCGGCCTGACGGTACTTACACTCTGCGAAACCTCTTCCTTGGTCCCGGTCGTGCGCTGGATGCCAATTGTAATGACAAAACCAAGCCCCATCTCGCTGATGTTGGAAACTTCTCTGGTCAGATTTGGAGTGCTACACCTTGGGGTGATGGTACGTATCATCTTGAAAACGCTTTCTCTGGGCAGTTTCTTTCCTTGGATACGATGGAGGGCGGGCCGAGAGTCGCCATGAATCAATCGAATAGTGGAAGACCAACCCAAAGGTGGACAATCACGCCAATTCGAGCTATCACAGAGGGCGGCTTCACGTCTTGAAAGGAAGACTTTGCGTACCCACCGCAAGGGAGAGATGTACCCAACACGCTAGTCTTAACCGAGAACGTTCGTTTATCTTCCCTGAGCCTCCACTAAACCTACCATTTCCCGCTACATATTTCCACATTGTTGAAATGTCGTTAGTGTGCACGTAGATTCGTCGGAACGGAGTCATGTGAATGCGAGGTAGCTAAGTAATCCCATCAATTCTGCACTACATGGGCATCTATTTCACTAGATTGCAGGCTACCACTTCGAAATCCAAACGGAATGGAGTGCTATTTCAAACGTAAGACGAAGCAGCTTGTGAGGACCTCAATTTTAACCCAAGTTCAAGTACATAAAGTCGTGAGTCTCTTTGAGCTGGGCAACGACCTCTTGATACACCACCTTTTGGAACGCGACATCCTCCAAATTGCTGGTTCCGCGCTGATTGAAGTCACACCGAATACACCGACGTACAGCATCGCCATATTTTGCACCTGCCTCAGAGTATAACTCCTCCACCATACGATCAGCAGTGTCAAAGTCCGCCATGGTTAACGATGGATCCTGTATATGAACTGATTCATCCTCCGATTTGCTTAGTTCTCGGAGAGGCTGTTGATACCATAACTCGATCAAGGAAACGCCGAGCGCAAAGAGCGTCTGATTCCGAACTAGCTTCTGGAGACTGGACTGTGATTGAGACGCTTTGGTCTTGTTCTCTGTCTCAGAAAGGCATCGGGAGACAAACGGAAGATCATACAAGGTTCTACCCTCACTGTTCAGGAAAAAGATGCAACTGGTATCCCAATTTGCTCTCAGCCAAGAAGTTTCGTGCAATTGAAGTACGCTGGAGGCCAAAGTCACCGCTAGCCTTACACGCTGCTGCCTGGTAAATTGGGAATCCTTCAGAACACTCCGTAACGATGATGTGGTCCATTCCTTAGAGTTCTGCAAAAGACGTTCCTTGGGCGGGGAGATGATCATACCACAGTTCTGGTCAGCTCCAGTCACACGAAGGGACAAGTTGATATCTTGGTCGGAATTCTGGAGCGTGGCAATTGCGGAGCACAAGTCCTCCACCAGCCGCACATTCTGCCCTGTAATGGAAACGGTATTCGAAGTTTCCATTGTTTCGACCGCGAAACGGACTCCCTTAACTCGAGTCGCTTGACTTCTCTTCATTGGAGGCTCTGCCACTTTTATGTTGAAGCTCATAATGCCGACATCAACCTCCTCCCATGTCCAAGGCGTTGTATTGTAGTCCAAAGTACCGAAGTTCGTTCTGCTGTTACGGAACAAAACGCGAAATGAGTCTTGTTCATGCACTCCAATTCCATTCGGTGTATTTCCACCAGAATGAAACCCTATACGAGACTCGAGTCGCAAATCGACGGTATGATCAGCTCGGCATAGACATTTCCAGCCACTTCGAAGGCTGGCACAGAATTTGCGGGCTCGTTCATGAATTGGTCTGAAGTCTGGAATCGTCTGACGACCGCCTATTAGTGAACTTTGAAGGCTATCGAGAGAACCTGTTTGTGTTGTCAAGCGATGGAGAGCGTTATTCGCCTGTTTGAACTTTTCTATCAAAGCCATATATTCGTTCGCTCCAAATGTGAACTTGAGCTTATTCCACTTTTCCTTCCAAAACCCCTTTTCGCTGTACCCGGCCTTGGGACCGAAACATCAGTAATTGCAGGATTTAGATTAGGGTTACATGGACTCGAAGAATCCGTTGCTAACCTTTTTAGTAGGATCAAAATCGAGTCTGGTCTTGAACTCACTTGCCACAGAATTCATTTCATTGATAGTGGCAATGTATGAATCATAGGACGATCCAAGTCGGCCCTTCAACTTCAATTCAAATGCTGCGTCCCGCCAGTGCTCGCCGCAAGGATCCCCAAGGAAAGTCTGTAGATCATTATTGTGAACGACTCCTAGCAGAAGAATATGAATGCTGTTGTTGAATATGGTGTTTTCTGTCTGCATTTCGGTTAAGAGGCGTTGAAAATCTCGTTTACATTGCCTGTATCGCCTGCTGGTTGCAATACCGTTCGCATAACATTGGATACCAGAGATGATGAGAGGAATCGCTCCTAGGACAAGACCGACAACTTCAACACCCGCCATGCTATGGAAAAGAATAAAGAAGCTGGATGTCAGACGCCTAATGCCTCAAGAAAGTGCGCGCCTTCGACCACGTACACACCTTGAGTGTCTTGTGGCGTTAGATACGTGTCGTGTGATGCCTTGATGGGACCAAAGTCTTACGATTTACATGTTTCCCACACGATAGCCCATCATGACGACCGAGATACACGTTTCAACACCACAACGAGCTCTTGGAGAACGCAGATTGTTACCGTTGTCCAACCACACGACCTTATCAGATGACATTTAACGGTTACTAACGGTACGCGGGTCGTCTTCATTGGAGTCATCCGCCATCTGATCATGCATTCGTTTGTTTCCATCGTTCAGGTGCAACTGTAGGATATAGAACGGGCTTCGACCCCTCCTTGGTGGAACGAGGCTGGGCCACATGATGTTCTGGCGGCTATTCCAATATTCTGCAAATACGCCGAAAAGTATGACCTCACCTTGAGACTTGCGAAGGAGCAAAGATGGCAACCAAATCGATTCCTTCACAAGTGCGAGACTGTTCTCGCACTTTCTTAGATCTCATCCGAGTCCTCGAAAGCAGTACCTATTACGCAGCACAACTTGATCCAAAAGCGGCTCAGCAGGAACTCGATCGCTTCAAAATCTGGGTCGGAAATATTGCAGCGCACCACACAGGGCGACGATCGCTAGAAATGAGACTTCGAGATGCGAGTCATATCAAAGAAAGAGTTCTGGATCTTTTAACGGGCTTACGAATTGCTATTCTAGATGGTAAGCTCTGCGGTTCGGTTTTCAGCGCATATGATAACGACCTGGTATAGGCCTTGCTATTGTGAAGGGAGAAGTAGTGCCATGGGATGAGCTCTCTGACTCTGATAGCGATTCAGACCTGGGAACGGACGATACTTCGGCCGACTGTCACGGAAGCCACCTCCCATCACAAGATATGACGGAGTTCAAACAGCTCTGGATGAATGTCCAACAGTCTGTGACCTGCCTATTCAGAGTATCGATGTCTATCAGGAATCCAGCGCCCTTCGACCAATTTAGGAAAAGAGCTTCAATGGATATTGACAAATCGGCCTTCATTCAGTGGGATATAAACCATGTCCGGGAAAAGTATCCAAAATGTGAAGAATATCTTGTTGACCGGCTTGGACGGGCTATCTCAGGACGTCGAGAGTATTTAGCCTACCGCGAGGAACACCGCAAAAAGTTAGCCAAAGGAGTTGATGAGATTGAGATACAAGAGGAGTCGGCAACGGAGTACACGACCAACAGCACGGAGGCAACCGAAATTCGGGACGCCAACGATAACAAGCAGGCTGACTTGAAGTATGATGAAGAGACCAGATCAGAAACATCTTGTGCAACCTCAGTCAATGCTACGCTGCGTGTACCCTCGCTGCCAAATGAAGCTGACTCACAAGACGAATTTGAATGTCCCCTATGCTTCCTAATAGTTTCTATCCATACGACGGCAGCTTGGAAGTAAGTTTATCTCTCCAATTGGGTCTTACTAAATTCTCTCTACCTCATTGCTGATGTCATGTTAGAAAGCATGTGTATCAAGATTTGCATCCATATTGCTGTACATTCAAGGACTGTAAAACTCCCGATCTCGTTTTCATCTCTCGACACCAATGGTTCAGGCATGAACTTGAAGCGCATCGAACTGTCTGGCAGTGCATTAGCGGGTGTGAGAAGAGTTACCATTATGAAATGGACTTTCTTGCTCACCTGGAGGAAGCACACTTAGAAATAGCTACTGAGGCCGTAATACCAATGATCAAAAAGACAGCGGCGACCTACCCGGATTACGAAGAACAGACCCGTTGCCCGCTTTGCCAAGAAACGATGACTCTTCGCATGTATCAAAGACACATGGGCCGCCACCATCAGGAATTGGCTCTATTTGCTCTACCCTCAACAACGAACGATGATGAGGGCAGCGGAGATTCTAAATCGGCCAGGTCGGAGGGTGGGTCTGTCAGTGACAGCTCCATTTATGGTGATGCTGAAGAAGAGATGATTGTACGAGAGATACGACGCTGCAAAGAAGAATTTCAATCCGTGCGGAAGGAATGGCATGAAGGACACGAAAAACTATTTGACAAACTTGGAGCTTTTGAGAACTTTTCAGAAGCCGTAGCTGACTATTGTGCGCAGGAGGCGAAGGATGAAGTGGAATTAAGTGAAGCTTGGGATAGGGCTATAGGCGACTACATGTGGAAGAAGTCAGCTAACGCGCAAAGACAGCCGCAAGAGCTGCTGGTGCAGCTCGAAACCGAAGGTAGAAAGACAACAGTGAAGAGGGTTGTAGCGTTGGAGGCCCTTCTCCAATTGTACAACAAGTCCACGCAAAAGAGTCCAACGGCGCCGACCGAAACGCCACAGATAGAGTCGGAACCTGAGGAAAAATAGACACTACCACGGCCAGATTGTCGAATGGGCATTGGCCAAATGGTGGACACCGAACCTCCTGCTGATGTTTTTTAATGCAGAGCATGTGGGCGTGATTCCAAATAAACCGATGGCAGATTGAGGAGATGTCCTAGTCTGGTAAGAATAAGGGACTGGGAGGAGAAAGTAATGAATACTTACAATTGGTCACCTACTCAATACAATACCTACGTTGTTTGCAATGTTGATCGAGGGCGTTTGCCATGCAATGTGAGGTTGAGTAGTCTGTAGTACACTAATGGAGGGATGCATGATCGTGTTTTCTGTAGTATGCTCTGATTGATTTTGACCAAGCTATAGCGACCTTTCCGATTCCCTTAATGCCTCAGAGACTTCACCTCCTAACACCCTCAAACGAGCAGAAGGCTGTTGAGATACGACTTGCAGGAACGTCTGCTTTCCCCCATCGCGACACATAGCAGCTGGACAGGTGATGGTCTTAACGGTAGTATTATCAAGGCCAAGCCATGCTTTCGCATTTCTAATGGGGAAATATCGGAGTATGCCTTAGTAGGCCTGTGTGATCACCGTTACGCATCTCGGTAGCATAGCCGAGATGGCAACAGTGCAAAGAAGGAGGTCGCTTTGCAGTCGCGTCAAAACGGGGTCCGTGAAGTGTCACACTACTGGTGTGGCGGCTCTCCCAACGTTATTTCTGGAGGTTGGGAACGTACGGAGAAGCGACAGGCTTGATCCTGGGAGGTGTCGTGCAGCAAAGTAACAGCAATCCTGCAATCCAGTGTGCTCGTTTACCTCAGAACAGCGGACGAAAGGGCGCGACTGGCAACCACACAGCTGTCGTCGCTCATTATGAAGCTTTGCAACCTCAAACCGCCCTTATCAGATAGTTGGGTAGGAGCAATCCCGCACTGCACCTCCGGCTATTCTTCGTGACACCCGTTTGGGCGTGTCCTCGTGGTGAACATGGCGATGCCAGGTCACCCTTTGATTAAGAGGTCAATCCAAAACAATCTCCCGCGCCACGAGTCACGCAAGGAGTTCTGCGCTGTGGAGCAACAGAGACGACGATTGTCCGGAGGCGTATGGCAGCGGAGATCGAGGCCGGTAGGATTTCGAAGGTCGAAGGCTGACTCGAGGCAGGGTGCCCTGTTCACAACGTGGAACGGTCGTCATTGCGCGCGGCATGGCAGGGCGATCGACTCGTTTCAGTCCCGACGCGACCGTGGCCGTGCGCGGGAAGTTCCTTTCTCTTACCTGATCTCATGGTGTTTTTCCTTTTGGCGATTCGGCTCACACCTGCCTGATCCGGGGTGCAGATAGCAACTTCATCATGCCTCATATTTGCATGCATTCGCTGCGATGGGAATGCAGGATGCTGATAATCTGTCAATTTGTCGCTTGATATTGGCACATAAGTGCGGAGGGAATGGGGTGCTGCGGGGCGCACCACTAAGCGTGCAGATGGGCTGGTCCCGTGATCGCTTTTGATAGAGGCCACTCAATCCGGTAGCCCGCCAATGTGAGTCGGCCCTATCTCCAGATTCATTAGCCTAATGTGGCAGCGGGAAGGCATGCGCGAGGGTTGTTGCGCTCGCCGATGGCTTGCTGCAGCGTGCTGGAGGCCTGGGTGGATTTGCTGGCGACTACAGTCTTGGACAGGAACAAAGGGGGCGCGCGCTGAGGGTGGATTTATAATGTCTGAGTAAACTAAGGCCTCGAACGCCGCCCTCAGCGAACCATGTGGGGTTGGCTTGTCGGTTGGGCGATGCGATGCCAATTGCTGCTCGCAGCACTGGCCGATCCATACCTCGGGTCGCTTTCTGACGAAGACTGCCTTCACCACCGCACCAAAAATCCTGCACCGCTCCCAACAACCCAGTCCCAGTCGTGCTCTTATCATAATACAGCCATTCACTGAAAAGCACTTCCCCGATATTCGCCATCCACCTGCGTCAGTCCAGCTTCATCCCAGCCAGACCCTGCTTCTCTCGCCTCGCAACCTCATCGCCGCCTCCAGACATCGTGTCCGTCAGCTTTCCTTCTGCTCCGCCCACCCGTTTCCATGAACAGATGCTATCCTAGCCTTCGGACGGCCTTTCTCAGCACTGCTCTTGGAGCTTGTGCCGTTCACACTTGAATCACCGCGCCATTCCCCTCCATTCCATCCGTCGCCCGCGCATTCCTGGCAGTTGCAGACAACTTTGGGCGGCGAGAGCACACCATCTCATTGGCCTCCATGACTCAATAATCCTCGTGATGGTCCTTCGAATCCCCCTTCAGACATGAAAACGGAAAACTTACGTCAGCCTGAAATTTCCACCTAGAAAACCACCACCTCGGATCTTCGGCACCGGACGTATACAGCTGAGAGAAGGCTGAAGGGTATGGGAGATCCTGGACGGTCCATGATCACAATGGGAAGCAACTATCAAACTTCACAACCTAAAGCAGAAAAATCAAATTTTGGGACAGACTCGATAAGCGTTAGCGACTACGGTGTGCCAGAGATGCGAAATCAAAGAATGGACGCCCTACTTCAAGCAACCCAATCACCAACAGTAGGGGTAGGAGGGAGCCCTACATTAATGACTTCCTTTGCAGATTTCCCCATGAACTTCCAAAACTTCAATACCACCTACGATCGCACCCAACTACCTTCTCCAACCATCAAAGCCAACCATTTCCATAACCATCGCGGCTCCGTATCGAATATGTCGGAAGGCCATGGCTCTGCAACCTCCGCCCCCCGACACCGCCTAAGCATCAGCAGCGCCGACTTTAACCAGCACGACGGTACAAGTCCTGAAAGCAGTCATGCAATGGGTATACTTGGCATGGGGGAAACACATACCGATGGCTCTGTGATTGGAATGAAGATGGATGATAACGGAAACGAAGATGGAGCCGAGGGCTCGGTAACATCCAAAAAGGACAAGGACGGCAAGCTAGAACCTCCACCATGGAGTGAAATGAAGACCAAAGCAGGGAAAGAACGCAAGCGACTACCGCTGGCTTGCATTGCATGTCGACGGAAGAAGATTCGATGTTCGGGGGAGAAACCTGCCTGCAAACACTGTTTGAGGTCACGAATACCTTGCGTTTACAAAGTCACAACTCGGAAAGCGGCCCCGCGGACAGACTATATGGCTATGCTAGACAAACGGTTAAAGAGAATGGAGGATCGGGTCGTAAAACTTATCCCGAAAGAGTCGCTTGGGACGCTATCAGGAGTTGGGAGATCAGTCGTTAAACCAGCCATCCCAGGAGTGCCACCTAAAACACCGACCTCGAAAAAGAGACAAGCAGACGAAGCCTTTGGGGGAGAACTGGACGAATGGTCGAAATCGAAGACAGCTAATCCCGATCCAAATGCAACATCACGGTCGCGCGAATCCGACGAGAACAGACTACTTACTGAGGGTGCCGAAAGCTTGCCCCCGAAAGACATGCAAGAACATCTGGCTGAGGTCTATTTCGACTATGTTTATGGTCAAAGTTATTCGCTTCTCCACAAGCCAAGCTTTATGCGACGACTGGGTGCCGGCAAAGTACCTCCGGTATTAGTATTAGCAATATGCGCCATTTCGGCCAGGTTCTCCACACACCCGCAGCTTCGAACCGAGCCAGCGTTTCTGCGGGGTGAAAATTGGGCGGAGAGGGCTCGAGAAATAGCGCTGAAACGATACGACACGCCAAACATCACAATCCTGATCGTATATCTTCTACTTGGATTGCACGAGTTTGGCACTTGTCAAGGTGGCCGAAGCTGGATGTTTGGCGGTATGGCACAGAGGATGGCATATGCACTACAGCTCCACAAAGATCCCGAGTACGACCCCAATGCGACTGAAGCTGGAGAGAGGAAGCGCTTAAGCTTTATCGATCGCGAAATACGACGACGGACCATGTGGTCGTGTTTCTTGATGGACCGTTTCAACTCATCCGGCACAGACCGACCCCTCTTCGTCAATGAGCAATTCATACGAGCTCAATTGCCAGTGAAAGAGCAACTATATATCCACGAAATCCCTGCATCCACAGAAACTTTGGAGGGAGATGTCCCGAATCCTATTCCAGCCAATGGCGGACAATTGGCCAACCCCAGAGAAAATATGGGAGTCGCAGCATATCTTATTCGTTTAGTATGCATTTGGGGCAAACTGATAAAATTTATGAACCTCGGTGGAAAAGAGCGAGAAACAGAACCTCTATGGTCGCCGAAATCGTCGTTTCATGAGATCAAAGGTCTTACCAAATTATTCAAAGACACGCTACCAGAGAATCTGCATTACAATGAGGAGAATCTACAAAGTCACGCCATTGAGAGATCCGCAAACCAATTCCTCTACCTCCACATTCTATACCAGCAAATCATCCTCTTCATGAACCGATTCTCCTTGCCATCCACAGCCGGTAGTCGGCCTCCAAAGGATATGCCACATGACTTCCTCACCGATGCTGCACGGACAGCGCTTGATGCAGCCAATCAGATTTCGATTTTGATAAATGAAGCAATGGACTATAACGTTGTGGCTCCATTTGCCGGCTACTCTGCTTTCTTTTCTAGTACGGTTCACGTCCATGGCGTGTTCTCCAAAAATCCCAAACTCGAAACAATGTCGAAGAAATATCTGGCCTACAACGTCAAGTATCTGACCAAGATGAAGAAATATTGGGGCATGTTCCACTACATCGCGGAGAATCTAAAGGAATTATACCGACAGCATGCCGATGCAGTGTTACGGGGACCGTCTGCTGTAAACGCCAAGGGTGGAAAAGCAAACATCTTCCAATACGGCGACTGGTTTGATCGATATCCACACGGCGTATCGAGCACAGACTATGAGGACCCCGCAACTGATGCACCAACCGAACCAGGAACAGACGCTGTGCTGGGTCAGAAATCCGACCTTCAAAGCGTAGAAGAGTTTTTCGCAAGCCTCTCCCCACCCTCAAAAGCCGAACAACAACGCAAAATGGCGAAGAAGAACCCCGGCCGGCCTTCGAAAGGCGACTCCTCCAACAACGCACCCTCGGATCCCCATCATCCAAACTCGATGCAAATCCCCCCACAACACCTCCAACACCAACAAATGAACCACATCCCCATTCCCAACGACCCCATGGACACATCCAACGGTCCCTTCGACCCAGCATACTTCTCTTCCAACCCAGGCGCCCCTCAACAACAGCAGCAGCATTCGCCCTTCATGCCAGACTACAACCCTCAATCGAACCTCCCCCTCCTCTCCACCTCGCCCACCTCCCTCCTTCCACAAATGGACCTCTCCGCCTTCCCCGACATGTCCGCGCACCCAAACAGCAACCCAGCCTTCTGGAACCTCGAGAACATGGGTCTTGGAGGGAATTTCTTCGCCGATCCGACAACGGCTTGGTTTCTTCCGTTCAATATGGAGCCGCCGACCCTCGGGGATGACGGAGGGGTTTTCAGTGCTGAGGCGTATAATTTTGGGCTGGGGCCTGTGACGGGTATGGGTGGGGATGTACATCAGACGAGAGGGAGCGGGAATGGGAGTGGGCATGCCGGGCAGGGTATGGATGGGCTGCATGATGGGAGTCCTTTGGGTCATGGGAATGGAATGGGATAGATTGGGAATATTTACAACCTCCCTCAATATCTGGGATAGGGATTGGGATAGATGGGGATCATGATGACCTTCCTCAGGATCGGGCTGGAATACACGGTCTGGGTTCTTTTCGTTCTTTTTCTCCATATATATTCTTCTCGAAGTCTTGTTTTTTGCAGACTTTTTGGCTTTTGGACTCTTGGCTTGGAATGGGCTGCTATGCTATGCTATGCTATGCTATGCTCTGCATACACGCCCTTGGATTTGTATATGTTGGGTGGAATGGTTTTGACTTGACAATGTGCTGCGGCGCTTGTGATTAGCGTTATTCTCGACTTTTATCGAAAGTCTCTTTCTATCTTTCTTAGACGTTTTGAAAGAATAGCCGCGTCGGAAGGTGTATTTTATATCTCAGAAAGCCCAAGGAATATGAGGCGGAGATAGTACTGTAGAAGAAAAGAAAGTTTTCTGATTGTTGATTAGATACTGATCTCAACACAAGACCTGTTTATATCTGAGTATTGATTAAGGTATGATAAAAAAAAATGCTATCTTTATATAAACATTCTAACTCATCAAAAGATCCAAGAGAAACATGCATATGATTCAATCTGTCCTTACTTTTCCTGCCCCTCTCCATCCCTCTCCCCGTACCTCCTGACAATCTTCTCAAAAACCTCATCCAACGTCGCCTTCCCCACAGCGTAAAACTCAATCCCTACATCCCTCTTCCCTTTCTCCAACACCCTAATAATCCCCTGCACCCCCATCCTATCAACCGGAACCTCAAAACGGATCTGTCCACCATGCGTCTCCCGCTCGATACTCGCGCCCGGGAACGACTCCAGTACCCACCTCTTCAACCCCTCAATCTCTTGAACAGTCGTACGCGGTCCAGCCTTCGTAACAACATGCACATGAAACGCATCCCCCGCCCGTCGTTTAAGTTCCTCTCTCTCCCCAATCGCCAGCATCCTCGAACTCACGATCCCAATCCTATCAGCCAGCGCATCCGCCTCTTCCATACTATGCGTCGTGAGCACGATCGCGCGGCCCTGACTCACGCCCTGCAGAACCTTCCACATGCCTCTCTTCGCGCTCGCGTCAAGCGCTGAGCTAGGTTCATCGAGGACGAGGACGGACGGGTTTCCTACTAGCGCGACCGCGAGGCTGAGTTTGCGTTTCGTGCCGCCGGAGAGGGCGTGCGCGAGACGGTGGGTGTACGTTTCTAGACCGCAGGCCGAGATGACGGTCGCGACATTATGACTTATATCCTCTCCTCGCAATCCCCTCATCCGCGCGAAGAATCGCAGCGTCTCCGACACTGTGAGCGTGTCCGCGGCGTCGAATTGTGGACATACGCCCAAGCTGGCGCGTGCAGAGATCGGGGATGTGAGGACGCTGTGGCCGGATACGTGAATGGTGCTTTCGGGTGTCGAGGGCCGGATGTCGCCTCGTATCATGGAGATTATGGTGCTTTTCCCTGCGCCGTTGGGGCCCAAGAGGGCGAAGATGGAGGAGGATGCGACACCAAATGTGACATTGTCGACCGCGGGATTATTGCGACCGAAGCGTTTTGTGAGGTTCTGGACAAGGAGTGCGCTGGACGTGGAATCTGCGGTTGCGGAGGCGGATGCGGCGGCGTGTTCGATGTGTTTTTCGGATAAGGAGTGGTTTTTGTGCCGGCGGTGGAGGAAGGGGATCTGGAAGTTTCCGTCCCACCAGAGGAGAAGTAGGAAGAGAAATATTGATTGCAGGATTAGATAGAGGATAGGACCGCCATAGAGAGTCATATCGGCTGGGTTACTCTTCCCGTTGCAGAGGAAGGCGAATTGTCCTAGTGCAATGCAGATGGCGCGAAGCATGCTTACGGCTGGTGATATTATACCAAGTCCAAAGTATAGTTTATTCATGGTCGATTCCATATAGACGTATTCCACCTGTGCTTGGACTCCAACGAGTCCTCCGAAATAGGCAAAGTATAGCAACGTCTGGACCATGGCTGACATGGCCCATGCAGCGAGTGTTGAGGGTGCGAAGAGGGAGATGACATAGCCGAGAAGCGTTGAAGTGATTCCGTACAGAAAAAGTACTACGAAGAGAAGCGGAAGGCTGTACCATACAGGTGTCGCGAGCGATAGCAAGGATATTCCTACAACGCTGATGATAACGACAGCGCATGTATCAAATGAAAGATGGGCGAGCCAGAGTGGAAGAGGTCGGACACCATTTGAATACTGCATTGATCTGACGTTGCTCAATCGCTCCGCAGTAGGATACAAAGCGAAGAATGCCGGATAACACGACAGGATCAGCCCAAAGTAAATGGCGAATTCCAGAGCACTGAAAGCGACAACCGAAGGTATGATGACTTGTGGGAAAGTAGCGTATCCTGTCGAAATGTCGACGTTGCTGATAAGCACATTGAACATGTTTTGAACCATCATGGCGTAAGCAGAATCCTCTGCTTGATACGCCACCGTTGGTGGGTCCGATAGAAAAATTCCTCCAGGAAGGATCTCCTCATGGAATTCGTTGAGTGCCTCGGTGAACTCTTCGTATGTATCCACCAAACGTACACCCTTCATCAGTTGTGAGACATTTTGGAAGCCTAGATACATGGGGTCATCCGTATGATTATTGGAATAGATGTTCGCAATCCGAGCCATCGTCTGGTTCGATATCTTCGATGAGGGTCCAAGTACAAGGTCGGCATATGTCATGCTTGCCATATCCAAGCGATATGAGTAGTCCAAAATATCTGCTTTAGGGTGAGGGCATGGCATGCCATGGTAATCCTTGATGAGAAGTGGCGATACACCGGCGCCAACAATCGCAATGGCGATGGCAAAGAAGTAAGGCATGTATTTACGGCGGAGGATCCGGACTCGTTTTCCGATTAGGATTCGCCATTGCTTGAATGCTGAGATCGGTCTCCCATCTTTCAGTTCACATACAGAGCTGACAGTCACAGTCGCCAGATTCTTGGAGTGGATCTCGGTGTGGGAGTGATCCGCACTGGCATCATTGTCCGCATGAGCTTGCTCATGGATGGTATCCCCAGTGACCTTGAGGAAGAGTTCTTCCATTGTAGGACCGGAAACGGTGTAGTCATGAAGTTGTTCTGAATCCAGGACATCAATGAGCTCGGCAGCATGTCCAGGGCTTGAAACACGGAATGTAGTTTGATTCCGAGAGACCTCTTTTTCGACTAGTTCCAGGGACCTTGGAAGAGCCACATCGACGGAAGCAGGTAGCTTTATAGTATAGCGGTTACCGAATTGATTTTTCAAAGACGCTGCAGTGCCTTCTGCTCGAAGTGTTCCTTTGTACATGATCGCAATACTGTCAGCGAGGAAGTCGGCTTCGTCGAGGAAATGTGTGGTCATGATGATCGTGCGCTTACCGCGCTCAGCCAGAAGGATGTCCCAAATCCTACGTCGAGATATGGGGTCAAGGCCGGTGCTGACTTCATCAACGCAACATACCGCGCTTCCTCCGGCAAACATCATGGCTAATTGTAACTTTCGTTTTTGACCGCCGGATAGTGTCTTCGCCTTCTCACGCATTTTGCTTTCTAGGTCGCAACCCTGAACTAGGGACATTACCTCGGTTTCACGAATGGGGCCATTTGACTTCAAGACCGAGAAAATTTGTACATGCTCTTCGACCGTCAATTCATTCCTGCAAATCTTAGCACGAAGAGGACAGAATGTTCACTAATGAGGCATACCTACCAGATAACATTGTTTTGAGGAGCATAGCCTAGGCCGCCTGTGGGATCGATGTTGATCTGGCCCGAGGTCATCTTGCAAAGGCCCGTAATGGAGTTTAGAGTAGTTGATTTGCCGCTGCCATTTGGTCCAAGTAAGCAGAGGATTTGACCTCGGTAGGCGCTGAGGTTTAAGTCAACGACCGCTTTCACAGCCGACGCACCCTTAAAGATACCACCCCAAAATGGTCGCTTGTAGCTTGAGAAAGATTAGCAAATTTGAATCTGCAGGAGCCGAACATCTATACTTACGTCTTGCAGAAGTTGTCTAAAGTCACCCTTGGAGTCTGTGCATCATGGGGTAGCACGAATTTCCGACCGGAAGAGGTGGTCCCAAAAAGAGCACCCTCGGCGAAGAAAGCAAGGATGGGGTATACGAGTATTTGAATAACAAGGAATACCCAGAGAATGTAGCACTTGATGCGATATGAATTGTCTGGTGGTGTGATGACGAGGCTCGCTCCCAAATTGGTAGCTTCAAAAGCGGCCATAGAGGTAATGAAGTAAGTGTAGTTTGAGGACGGGAATATGAGACCTAAGACGATAGTGTGGTAAATTGTCTGATTCTCGAGAACCTGGGGAAGGATCGCAAAAATGAGAGTGATGACCGTGAGTATCCCTCCACTTAGCTGCGCTTTCTTGAATAATATTCCCCCAAAAAGGGCAAAAGAGCAAAGGGCCAAGCCATTGAGGATGTGGTAAATGATGGGTAATGCTGCAGAGGACTTCGTAAAAACCACTGTCCCGATGATGATACCGACGGCAAGCCAGCTTGGAAAATAAATAGCCATGAAGGAAAGGTATGTTGAAGTAAAGCGAACGAATCTCGATCGACTAGCCGAGCCGCCCGGAATCATTGCGTCGATCAACTGTGTTACTCCAAGCTCTCTCTCAAATGCGATGAAACCTGTCTGGTGGTACACAAGCCCTACCATAGTAAATGAGAAGATAGCACCGAAGATGTTTAGGCAGAGTATCAGGTATGTGCTTCTGTTGTGTTCCAAGTGATCCTCTTCCGTTGCAAAGGTGTACAGCACATCGTTCACAGTGGAAGGAAGCGCAGTCACGTTAGCTGCCTTCGATCTGGAGATCATCTCGGAATCCAGCTCACGTTGTATTGGCAGTAAGTAGACTTGTCCACCATTGTCGTTTTTGGTGACATCGAGACGGTCGTCGATGGAGTTGTCACTTCGTATGGTGTAGTTCCAAACCCCGTTTGGAACAGGTTCATTCGGACTTGAGTGAAACTCCACTGCCGCGAAGCAGGGAGAGATACCTGCTTGACTGCTTGCGCAGACCGTCGCCAGTTGGTCATTCGAGGAGAATACTCTTGCGGACTTTCCTGCACCAGTAACTGTCAGAGACAGGGCGTTGATAACTGAGGAGACATCTCCGTGCTCCATCCCATTGTCAACGAATGCGACGATGTCTCGTTCTGAACTTGCAGCTAAGGCATCGTGGAATGAGGTGACCTTCGATATTTGATCAGCGTATAAAGATCGGGAGTATTGCATCTTGACTTACTGGAAATGACGGCCCAACGCCTAAATGCTCAGGCGAAGAGAAAAAGTCCTTGCTATATGCTACGACAAGTACGATGACTAGAGGTACAATTAAAGCTCGGATTAGGGTTGAGATTGGTCGACGGATAGCGATAATGAGAATGTTCTTCCGAATCAAGGCCCAAATCTGCCTGGAAAGCAGTTTCATGCTGGAAGACAAAACGAACACGAAGATTATGAGAGGAGAGTAATATCAAACGAAGAGGATTAATTGTGAAGTTGAAGGTTAGAACCGCTGGAAGTACTTAGAAATTTCATCACGATCGTCAACTCCCTCGTTGCTGGCACGAGTAAGCACGAGAATCCCACATGATTGTCGTTCAAATCTGCCTCGTACTCTGTAAGGATTCATTCACACAAGGGAGCGCAGAGACCCAAACCGGCAGTTGAGTAGGCAGTGCTTCTGTAAGTGAGGCCTGGCTATGCGGAGTGCCATTGGGTTAAAGTTGGCAGGATGATGATATTGTTCTAGGATTCGTCAAAGACAGGGTGTTAGTAGGGAGTATAGCACTGCTCATCTTCCTGATTGAAGTTTCAAGTCCTTGCCGGCGGATGGGGCTTGTCCAAAACTTTATGCTAAGGAGGCTGTGCATGCTAAATACGGGCTGCGCCAGCGCGTAGAGTACCAAACCCGATCCTCTTCCGAGAATCGCAATTTGACGAGAATATATTAAAAATTCACAATGCTGCTGGCAGTGTTGCAATCTGCAAGATGGATGTGTGGAGCCTCGCGCATGAGTGGATTGGAGGAGAGTGTACGGGAGACGAGAGACAGACGAGGAGGTGAGGCAGTGTAGTAAGAAGTCGGCCCGATGAATGGCATCAAAGTCACGTGAACTACACACACACACCCTTATGGTTACAGACCGCTGATGAATATCCAGGCACGCGAGACTCTCCAAGTAATGAATATGAAAGTTATCTCCATAAGATAGCAGGTGTTGAATCATCAATTCGTCACCAATGAAGCACATCGCAAAGTATAGTTGCCCCGCACCCCACGTTAAACCAACTGCAGGACTGAGGTATGTTTTGATAAATAGGTATCATCTTGAAAACCTAGGTAGCGCGCACGTGCGGTCAATGTGTTTTCCTTATTTTGATCTCAGAGTTCTGATTATAGACAATCAACCAGGAACGAGTTAACTTACCGAAGGCGCGAACGATGAAGTTGCATGAGACGTGTTTGGACTCCGCCGTATGGCAACATAAAATCTCAGATCCGGATCATTGGACGTGTTAGTAGGTCTTATGAAATAGGTAAAGGCAAATGTGGAACTCCTGAGTTCGCTAAGATGTATATCAACTTATGGGATCTTATACCAAACACTGTCGTGGTGACTACACAAAGATCTTCTTGTCCGGTTCATAGCTTCTAGCTGCGGAGAGAAATCTTCTGATCCACGTCCGGTATCCCAACTTCTGACTGTCGCTGAGCCGACTCTTTCTCCTGAAATGCGCGTGACTTGAGGTTTAGAACCCTCCGCATCTGCAAGACAACCATGGACATCTACACATGCTGTGACGGCTGTAATGGGTGCCTCCAACTCCATAGGACCTCCAGGCACTATATGCACAGCTCGAGAATCGAGTTTATGCGAGTTATGCTTCGTTTGCAGCTCCGTTCTCCCTTTCCCTCCGATAACCCGTTTCCAAGTAAGATAAGCCTTATCTTGTAGTTCGGGCAAGGTATCTGGCTCCATTGATGCAGCTGAACCTGGTACTCCGGCCCTCTTCCGTCGTCTGAGACAGAGTAGAAAGATTGCGGTAGCAATAATGACGGCGCCGATTATGACTCCTATACTTATGCCAGCCTTCGCTCCAGCGTTGAGATCGGATTTGGATGGAGGAGCATTTGTCTCTTGCGGTAGCCCTGATGAAGTGGCTGGCGAAGCAGGAATTGGTGTATCTGGTGAGGCAGGAGTAGTAGACATAGCTCCATATGGTACGCCTATCATATTTGCCAGAGAAGATACGTAGGCGCTTGGAAACGAGCTAAGTTCTCTTGACCGCCACCAAATTTCGATAGTATCTGCATATGCCGTCCCATGCGACAATACCGTGCTGTTCTGTAAGGTCGTGTATTGTAGGTTTGTATATGTTCCATAATCGAAAACGACGGTAGTGGATATCGGGTTGTCACCAGCGAAAGTGATTGTAAGTGGAGCGAGAGCGGCGAGGCGCTCGGAGATATTGCTCGCGCACACAAAGTATGAGGGATCGTAGACCATGCCACTGTTGAATGGCATCAGTAGCTTTTCGAAAAGGAGGTAGTGTAGGAAATAGTGGGATATAGTCAAACCTTCTACAGCATATCGCTCGCCAAACTGAATCAATTTCGCCAGATTTAGACCCAGGAAATCGAAATTCAGTCATTGCCCCAAATGTTTGGCCGTTGGGACACATCCCAGGACTATAACTAGGTGGAACTGCATAGGGTTGACAGGAAAGATATGAACTGTCAGATGTACTTTCACTATATACTTCAGCTGAGTTGGGATCATACTGAAGCCATCGGCTGGAGCACCAGGTAAAAGAGGGGGTGAAGACAGTGACGAGGGGCGGCAAGGCCGTCAAGTAATTCGGTATAAAGCCCATCTCTAAAGCATTACTAATGGTCCAAACACTGGTGGTGATGCTGATATTGCCCATGATTGGAGAAGTCTCTAAGAGTGAACGAATGGCATATTGGAAAAGACTGGAATCGCAAATGCGAGAGAACTGGAGAAAATTAAAGCAACCCGCAATGGACGATCAAAAGGAGGAGGCGAGAAAATCAATAACGGAATGCGGTGTGATATCACGTAAACCAGTGAGGGCTTGCGTGGCGTTCATCTTGGACCAGTAGAAGTGGAGTACGAGACGGGAGCGAGCTTCAACACTAGGTAGGCGGAGCGTTCCCCGAGGCGGGAGATCTTCACTAACCTTTTACCAGTTGATCTGACTTTATAATTCAGAAACTTGCTACCACACAAAGGGGATATTCAGTCGCAATAAAAGTGCTGCTTTGTCTACTGTGAATCTAGCTCCCTTCTCCTTTTGCGGCTTAATGGAGAAGGACTGTATGTATAAGCAAAGCATACCTAGGTATCTGCAATCTCTGTACTTACCTCACACTTAAGGTTATGCATCCGAGTGCTAGCGTTGGTAATTTGTGCATCTGTCCTGGAGCAGCTACACGAGAACTTGCAGCAGATTTACCGACTGGGTATTAACTATCCTCGTAAAGCCTCCCGCTTATCACAAGCCAATATAATAAGAAATTAGTCAATCCTTCCCATAAAGAGCCCTGGGAAGAATCATGCGCACAGGGACGGTGTATAATGCGTCATTATGAGAAAAGAGAGAAAGTTGGCACGGGCGTGCACGAGCTACAAGAAAGCTGCCGCGGAAACTTCGATACTGTAAGTCGACCTTCGACTTTATTTTCAAGTTGCAAGAAAGCATTGCGTGAGGACATTGATTGCGAAACCTCCGATGGCGTGCTGCTCGCAATTCTTGCTACCTTCGACTCTACTTCATGAGAGCTTTGCCTCATTATAACATTCTTTGCTTGGTATACTTAAAAAGTTCGGAAATTGTGGATTATGATGCTTTTATTGGCACTACAACTACCGGAAGGTAAGCATTTTATTCCCTATTCTCATTCAAAAGACACAACAGTGTCAACTCACTTCGCGCTCACCTTCTACCCAGCAGTCCCATTTTCTTCCTTAACATCTTCAACGTGCTTATTACTCTTTCCACCGATACTCTTCTCATCCGCCCAATGCGGCCTCTCATCAAAACTAAACTGCAAAATCTCCGGTCTCTGATAATGCCCTGTAGCGTCAATCCACACCTTAACCTGCGCGATGTCATCCATATTGATCTCAGCCTTCACAAGCTTCTCCTCAGAGCCTGTATGCGGACCGGCCAGAAACGAACAAAATGGATGTATAACCGACGACCAACCCCCTCCGGCTTTTGTATAATCTTGCTCACCGAGATTCTCCTTCATCCAGTTGAGGCAGTTCTCGTCGACATAATTGGACGCTGTGATGACAAAGACTTGGGCGGTCAAAGCATGTGCTTTCATCAGTCCCTCGATTTGCGCATCTGCTACCGCCTCGAAGCCGCCCATTGTGGAGAGGGCTGGCCAGCCACCCGCATGGATATGTTGGTTCTGCGTAATCAACGCCTGTCGGGCCCCATTCATGGTATGCTCCCAACAAGCCAAACCTCCCAGGTTCCAACCGAGCGAAATCTTCCAGTTTCTTAGACTATGCCCACTTCCCTGGGCCCATACGTATCGCTCGGCAAAGGTTGGTTGGAGTTTCCTGTGAACACCCAAGATGCTTCCGTCGCTATCAATGTTGACTTGCGAGTTGAAGAGAGAGAAGCCATTGGCGATGCGCTCGGAGATACCCAGGTTGATGCATACGGCAGCACTGCGGCAGGCTGTCTGAATGGCGCCGAGGTCTTCGCTAACGACCACGCTCTCTTCCGCGTATTTCTTTAAAGCGCCGACTTGCTTTGGTGGGGGATAACAATTAATCCAATACTATGGCAGAACCGTGAGAATTAAGCTTCAGGGTTTTGAAATCGGATACAACGCACCGGAAATCCAGGAATAAACGTCTCAGGGAAGACTAGGAGTTTGATATCTTCCTGGCCAGCCTGCTCAATCAGCTTGATCACTTTTTTGATTGTCTCTGCCTTGTTCATGAAGACGGGTGCTGCATGCACTGCAGCAACCATGAACTTAGACGTTGGCGCCATCTTCGGAGGTTTGACTGGGTCGGAGACCAGATATACTGAGGAATGAGTAGTTCACGAGAAATCTGAATGCTTTACTTTATAAAGGAAGAAATTAGTAGCATCATTAGCTTCTAGTATGTTAGTTTAAAAGATAAGACAACCTATTGTTGAGGTAGGTAAGTTGAGGGGATCAAGTGCTTATCGATAACGGTCTTCGGGAATGGTAGACGATGCCGAGACGGTCACGGCTACCTACCCGATCCTCAAGTATATATCTATCTTGACTGTTGGCTGATGAAAATGAAACTTGTGTGCATCTTTTCGCTCTTTGGAGAACAACAAAGCCGTTCATGAATTTGATTGGTTTTTGACGTACTCACATACTTGGAGTTAGGAAAGACTGCCCGACTCTTTCATTCTCCCAATTGGCATCACTAAACCTTTCCTGCACAACTCCATCTCGCACCGCCCTACCGCACGGTTTCAACATGATTCTAGTCGTATACCTATGAGCTGCAGAGGTAAGGCTCGATGCTGGCGGCGCGGGAGAGGAGCTTGATAACCTTCCAAAGTATTCGTCGGGACCTTCGATCGTTCCGATCCATCCATTCCAAGGTTCCATTCCAGCACTTAGCACTAATTTAGCCTCTGCCCCTCGCTTTCCCCTGCATGCGACACTCCATCTGATCTGCCAATCGAACCCCAAAACCAGATCAAGCCTTTCAGCTCTGCGAATTGAGGCGTTATTGGAAAGCTTATTATGGTTAAGAGTTACACTACAGAGCCTCAATCATGTCTTAACCGACGTCTTAAGTCCGGTATCGTCTGCAACTGATTCAGAATTCGGCGAGGAGATGCGAGAAAGATAAGGTTTGGGAAGAAGAAGTAAGATAGTGCGAGACGGTGATTGGATAAGATGGACATCGAAGAAAGTGACTAGACTTTTGGGAGTTTAGGAGGATAATGAAGGTTCTCGGGGATTTTCAGCTGGACGAGGGGTGCCTTAATGGAAGCCTGGAGGATGGAGAGATCTGGGAGGTGTATATATTGAAGGGGCACTGGCTTTGATGATCCAAGGTCCCTGAGTCGCTCTACTGCTGCTATATCTTCTTTAGTATTTCACAAGTGTCTTTGGATTCTTCACCTCCAAAGGCATTCTTTACCATCACCATGCGCCCCCAAAACTCACTCCTATCTCTTCTCTTCTTGATCACGCTTCCAGCTTATGCTGATCTGGGGGATATCATAGCATATCAAATCGCGCGTTTCTCAGAATGCACCTCGTTCATTGATACGTGCGCTCCTACAAAGACTTGTGCGTCCCCATTCTCATCTCTCTCCTCAGCTTCCCTCCACCCTTCCATGTGAATTCCCCTGTCCCGCCCGTCCTACTAACCACATCTTCCCAGACTGCGCAAGTGTCGTCTGTCAACAATGCACTGGCCTAGGCGCAAAAAAACTGAACTCCTGCTGCCAATCCGCCCAACCAACCGACTGTTTCTCATCCTTGGCCGCGGACGCTGCACCCAGTGCACTCATAACATCCCCTCCCTCCCCCGCAACCACCGACGCAAACCTCGCCTCCTGCTCAACAGCTCTCGCCTACATCTCCGCCTGCGAATCGCTAACCTCCAACTTCGACAATCTTGAGAACAGTGACCAGGCCAGCTGTCTGTGTTACTCGAGTACGTATTGGGACCCCAGTGCCTTTGATGGGCCTTGGAGCGCCTGTATGAATTATGCGAAGACGGCGGACCAGAGCGATTACCCTGGTTTGAGTAGTGAGGCGGGTATGTGTCAAAGTGTGGGGAATATTTTGAATGCGCCGGCTACGGGGGTGATGGCTAGTACTACGGCTGCTGAGACGGCGGCACAGACGAGTGCTGGAGGTAGTGCGAGTGTGGCGACCAGTCCGACTACGAGTGCAGCTTCTGCGGCGGCGAGTAAGGGTTCTGCGGACACGATGAATAAGGTGAGTAGAAACATATCGTGCCTCTTTTAGATGCGATTAGATTGTGCTGACGTGGTGTCTCCAGCCATCGTATGGCGTGTTTCTAGGTCTCGTTCTTCGACTGCTTATGCTTTAGCCATCTCGTTGTTACGCTTATCGATAAGAAGATGTCAATTTGGTTGAGATGAGGAGTTGAATGTCATGTTTATGTATTTATGTTTTCATGTATGAGTGAGTGTACCCGAAGACTCCCATTTCTTTTTGGCCGATAAGAGGAAACGGCTGTTATTCGATTGAATGAATCCTCCCTGTCAACAATACTGTGCAATTTGGTATCCTTCTCATTTCAACAGAAGTAAAGAAAAACAGTGTCATGTCCTCATCAATGAAGCATCTCACATGCAGAACAGTGCAAGGTACGCTGTGGCAGCAACAATGAGAAGTGAAACTGCAACGCGGACGGAACTCGCATCACCAGTCGACTGTGGGGCAGCTGTGGTTGTGGCCGCCGCAGAAGATGCTGAGGTGAAGTGTGGAACACTTGTGACCGAAGCTGCTCCAGATGAAGTGCCCATTGCAGAGGTCGAAACCAGAGTCAACGATGCTGTTTCGCCAGTGGAGCCTAGAAAGTGATGTTAAGGGAAGCCAAATAGCAGCAGCTCAATATCCGTTTACCTGTAAAAGTGGCTGTTTGAAGGGGACAGTTGATAGCACCACCAGTTGCAGTGCATGGGCCTGGAGGAAGGACAACTGATGCCGGCATACTCGTTTCAACGGTGAAGACTTGTCCAGAAGACTCCGTGATTGTATTGGTTGTAGCTGGAGCGTCTGCTCGAACCAGCAGTAAGCTGCAAACAAGGACGAGGAGGGCGAGGATGATTCGAGCCATTGTGTACGCGACGAAAGTGTTGCTGTCACAAGATACGTAGGTAGGCAGATGTCTGGCAGGAAGGGTGTTGCTGATATACTCACACAAGCCTCGTACAGCTGCACACATAGGCGGAGAAGCCTCCCAGGTTGGAAAGGGAAGGTGCACGTGGTGTGATGTTTGTTGTTTTGCAGCTTCCCAGTCCAGTTAAACTAGGCCATGTCGGGCACTAGCGTTACCTCCTCTCCAACTTGCAGGAGCTGCCCACGTAGCTATCTGAAACTGATCCCCTCACCACCTGCAGTCGCAGCCTTCATAACCGCCTAACCTATAACCCGCCTTCGATTCCTCAGGGAGCATGACTTCCGCCGTGGGTATACCGCCGACATCTACTCCAGCCTTTTCGTCACTCCAGAAACTGGTCTCCGACGCGCACAATCTATCGAATACAGCCCCCGCCCACCTCCACACGCTCGCGCTGCAGATCAAGCATAACCTCCAGTACCAACACTCGTGGTCGGCTTTACACATTCACACTCATTCTCCCATCACAAACCTACCTCTTCCCCGCCCATTGATTTCAGGCCTGCCCGCGACGAGACTATACGTTCATCCAGAGGAGCAGATTGAGCATCTGAAGGAAGCAGAACGGCAGAGGAGAGCTGCTGCTCGCGTCGTAAACACAGAAGCCGGAGATTCGGGGGTTACCGAGTCGCAGGAGATCGGATTAGAAGTCAAGCTGGAGCCGGAGAGAGAATGGGTCCTGCCGACGAGGCTCAGTGAAAAATGGACGCTGAAGAGGCTGAGCGAAGTCTTCGATGGGGTTGGAGTTGTACCACCGCACTCAGAAGACAGTCAAAATGACAAAAATGAGTCAACGAATAAATGGAGAACTACGAAGAGATTGGTGCTTGCCACCGTGGATACTGATAGTACAGTTGTGTACTACATCATTCATGATGGGGTTGTAAAACCAAGGCAGAATTAAGTGCCTTGCCGAGCCATCACCTTAGCAAAGGAATGCTCCAAACAGTGCCAATCAGGAGTATCCGCGCAGGAGTTCTTATTATTGGGAGTAAGTAAATATTTCATGACCATTCGACATCCCACTGATTGACACACCGTCAGCTTCCTGCGAGTATAAAGACCTCCATGAAAACATCCATCAAGTACCACAATCAGGGTACCTCGAAATAGATCTTGTCCCCAGGCTTTGGCATTTCGTAGAATTTGCTCATGTCAACCTCACTTTCCGGCGGCAGTTGATGTGCCTCTGCCCACTTCCTCACCGCTTCGTAGTCTCTGCACTTGTGGTTGGTGTAGAAGTCCACAAACGGGGAGGGCTTGTTCATCGACTCCAATTGATACCAAACCTGGCCAAGCACACCGACGTCAATAGTGCACATCAGCTGCTGGCGAATGATATCCATGCAATGCGTCACGTGGTATTGGATCACATAATCCGTGTTCACCCACGCACCGTCCTTTAGAGCGTGGTAGTGGTCGTAGTTCCACCATAAAGCTTGGCGCATAAGATTCTGGGACGTGTAAGAGCTGGAATGGCTAAAGCCGTCCGCGAAAACAACTTACGAGACAATGCAGATGGTGAAGACCCTCAACGTTTGCTGGAAAGCCGCCTCCATACTTTTGACTCACTTTGACTTGGTCAGGAAGCAAGCCTGTTCTTTCTGCCTCATCGACAGGAATAACGACGCTACGGTCTAATGAATTCAATGTTAGTAATCCGATGTACTAGAATGCACGTGCAGCACACTCACAATTGATACCCAAAGCATCCCATGCAGCATCAACCTCCGGCCCAGCAGGCTGTCGGTAGGCATTCGCTTTCAGCAACGAACCGTTAAATCGCACCATATGCCAATTCGGGTCGACCTCTTTCACTGCAGGCGCTTTCCAACTATTAGTACGGTCATAGAACAGCGAGAAGGCTTCAAGGTTCTTACAATAATGTGAAATGTGCTGCATGCAGAATTTGTCAGGGTCCAGAACCAGATGACCACCCATCCACCGGAAGGCGGTCCATAGTCCAAGAATGGCCGTAACGAGTCCGCAAGAGAGGACCGCCAGAGTAACGATATATCTTCTCTTCGCTCGACGGTTTTGGCCAACTTCCTTCAATGGGAGGGAAGTAGTCGAAGAGGATGGTAAAAGTGACTCCGTATCCTCCTTCTGGGAGACCGGGCTGAATTTTATCGATTTTTTCACTAAACCGCTGAACATGTTGTCTATCTAGTGCGGGTGTTCGAAGTTAGTCAAGAGTAGGGAAAGATGAAATGAATGATGGAAGAGTCCGTCGCGATATCTGCTGTTAGTGGCTGTCAGAATATCGGCCCTGTCGTATTCCGTCGAATATCAATCATCCGAGAATCGTCTGAGAACCTTGCAATAGTTACGAAAGAATCCCGACCCATTTGATCCAGAGCCGCCTTGATTGCCTTGGACAATGCAGTTCCCCGCAAGTAGTGCAACAATGGACAAGGCAGAGCAATCAAGCACTACTGTATTGCCTGCAAGTCAGATTTTGAGTCACTCGGAGGTTTTCACAACATGCTTGGTCGCTTTTTATTGTTTGCTAACATCTTAGAGTCCATGGACCAATTGCAAAAGCTCGCCTGAAAGCAGAGAAGCAGGGAGAAAGGCAGCTCATGATCCATGCTCGATTCGTCAGAGAAATTGATCTTGCCCACCCAGATCTTCATTTCAGTCAATTACCAAACCTCAATTTGTGATACTCAGGTCCCGTGTTCGGCTCGCACATTTTGTACTTGCAGTCGCCTTGAGAAAATGCTAGTACGAGTAAGCATCGCTTCGTGTTGTAACTGCCGAGGTAATCTTCCAGATGGAAAAGAACTCACATATTCATGCATCTCAATTGTCTCCACTTTAAGACGGCTGCTTTAAAATTATAGGGCATCGGCATCGGCTAGTCGCATGTCAATGTGAACTGCATGGAAACATTCTCCTCACTCTCACTCCAACACCCAAAGATCGTGTTCCAGTTGACACATGCCGCACATGCACTTGTCGTTGTCTACATGCAGGTTGCCGCGAAAAGCATTGGTTTTTTTTCACTTTGCTCTCCAAGGTCAAAAGTTTCAGGTTACTCTCAAATGTCAGCAATTCCCGCTTCAACATCCTGATCTCTATCACCAGACCCTCGGAGCTGTTGGCGGTGAGGCATCTTCATGCTGCTTTCCGGTGGAGTATCATGATTAGAATCATGGATCGACAAGTCAATCAGACGATATGCATTCTGTCAACGTCCACGACTTCACTATCGCCCTACCAAAAATCGTTGAACTAAGATTCGATCATAGCACAGCATATTACATGTTGATTCCCAAAGGATCTAGTACCTTCACCTGCACTTCACGATTCAGCCCCGCAGGCATATGTACCATCAATATGGCTAAAATCTCAAAATATCGTAAGATTTCCCGAAGAGGCGGACCCGAGTTGTCACGACACAGCTTCATGGCGCATTCACATTCATGCTGCTATCCGGTTGTTGAAGGCAGTTTGACCGGGAACCCCATTCTTGTGGACTACAAATGACGAACAATAACCATCGTTCTTCTTCGCCGTAGTCTTCAAATTCTGTGCTCTTTTCCACTTTCACCTTCATCCATTCCCTCCAAGTATCTCGATTACTCCAAGCATCATGCGGCTCAATCAAGATGTCCTCACTATTTTCGCTCTGGGCTTTGCCACTATCTCCAATGCGATCCCCGTAGCCAATCTGGGCGCTGCTGTCGACCTTGCGGTTCGTGGCGATGCACATGCTGGAAATGATATTGCTGTCGACTCTGCCGCCGGCCAGAAACGTGACTTTGACTCACCTCGACTGACGCGTCGCGCGAGAGGAGGCCAGAATGCGGACACATCCATCGTTTATGGCGATGCGGTGGAAGAAGCTACTGCTAATGCTGCTTCAGACCAGAGGCGCCGAGACGAGGCCGCGAGCTATAGCCCGCAAGTATCCCCTTCGCCCTGCAAGCCGCTTCGTTCCCCTGTCTCTTGCTAAAAGCTCTGTCTTCTATTATTTCTCAGCAGGAACACTAGCTAACAGTACATCCAGATACACCATTTATACTCCGCAAGTAACCGTCTTTCATCAATCGAAGCCACCATCAATACTTCACCAATTTGCAAGGCCGTGAATTGCCAAGCCTTCACACCATCCTTTGTCTCCACTCCGAAGTCAACCCTCTCCATATCTTGCTATTTTATCAGCCGGAGCTCGCCCTCCGAGCATCCTCAACGCATCCCATAAGTCATGTGTTTTCAAGCACATGTCTGGCAGCAATCTCATCCACATCCCGCCGGCTTCATGCGTTTTTCCATTTCTTCCTCTCGCGGGGTGTTGGCTAACAAGCCGATCAGATACCCAAAAGAGGTCGACATCGCTGCTGCAAAGGCTCAAGCAGAGAAGCGAGAAAAGTATGACGATCATACAGTCTATGGAACCTATGCACCGTGAGAATTTCCTTGCTTTTGCACAAATTGAAGAGCTTAGCTGACATCAATCTAGCTACTCTACGTACACTCCTTACTCCAAACACGTCGATACCGCTGCCGCAAAAGCTCAGGTGCAAAAGAGGGAGAAATACGAAGACCGTGCAGTCTATGGCACTTACACTCCGCAAGCAGCCCTTCGAGTGATGGACCCCAAGAGCGCCTTACTGACAGCACGCAGCTACACTTCGTATAAACCGTACCCAAAACCCGTTGAAGCAGCTGCCAAGGCCTCCATGGAAGAAGCTCGAGCCGCAGACACTGAATCTCAAAAGCGCGATCAGGCTAATGAAGGAGCATCCTATGGCACCTATTCCCCGTGAGTTTTTCCGTGTTTAAAGGAATCTGGAACGCATCTTCAAGCGTGTTCCCCTGAGTCCTGGCATTTCTCTCCATCTCATCTCTCGAGATGGTTCTCTGATCACTGGAGTTTGGCTAACTCATCCGCAGATACTCTAAGTGCGTTCTAAAGTCTCCCTTCTTATTCCCTGGCTTGGCTATTCATTCCACGCCATAGAGAGCTTCCTTGACCACGATACAGTCTCACTAACTCACTCACAGGTATTCCGGGTATAGCAACTATAAAAAGGCCGTAGATGAAGCCTCGACTAAACGTGACGAGACTAAGCAGCCGTGTGTTCCCAGCAATGGCTTCTGAAGCTTTTCTGTAAACGTCAAAGCTAACGGGCTCAGATACACCGGCAATGAGGAGAAGCGAGATGTTGCGGATGGAGAGACTGATGAGTGGGTGAATGAGTGAGTCTCCACTCTACAGGTACGGCGAACGACCGAGTGCTGAAGAAGGGAGGAAGGGGTCGGGTCTACTGGGACTCGTCATTATGAGACGGCCTGCTCGAGTGGTTTGGTTTGAAAAGCTGGTGTTGGATTTTTGGAGGAAGATTGGGACGCGTGTCGGTTTTGTTCTTAGTCATTCCTTAATACTTTTATTGGAAATACACGTGTTCTAAGCTTTTGTGCAACCATTTGCCTACGTCCATAAAAGATTAGCAGAGTTTACGTGAGCTGGTTTGCTAAAGCATGTAACTTACCCGCAAACAGTTGAATGCGTGACTGGATCTATGATGGATTGAAAATCCGCGCGGTGGATTACTGTGGCGTAGCCGCCGTGTGCAGATAGTATTCAAGCTTCGGGATATGTGGTGATGTGGTGATGTGGAATCGCATCCTTATACACATGCTAGTAAACAAGTTACACATAGCAGCCAGAATGCTACAATCTAGAAATAATCTCTAAGAATAGTAAAGTAGCTTTTAGTATACATAGAGGTTCTATCAATCTAGTAGTGAGGAGTAAGAAAAAAAGAGTGTATTAAAAAGGGATTTCAGGTTTCGCTTTACTAGATAATGAGAGTGTATATTGCTCGAGGTATGCATGTCTGCATCAAAGTCATTGACAAAGCTCTACATATCCCCTTTGACCTCTGTACATGCCTTCAAAGAAAGTTCACGTCCTTATCCCAAACCTAGCTAACCCTCTTTCCTAGATTCTTTACAGTTGGATATAAGTATATAAGATAGTATCTACAATTCTAGAACATGCACACGACTAGGAGACAGAATATCTGGTGCCGCAACCATACTAGCGTAGACTTGTTCGGTGACGGTGGCGGGGATGCCCTTGGCGTTCGTGATCGGTCTGGGTTTGCCGTCGACCAGTTCCTCCTTCCTGGCTAACCATACATCGGTGCAAGCACATACGTAGTTGTTCTGCAGGTACTGGCGCCAAGCATCTGAAGTCAGGACCCCATTGATGTCGATGCCTTTTGCTAGGGGCTGCAGGATCATGGTCGACAAGTCGAGCGTCCAGCGTGATGAGCCCAGCCAGAATCGACTCTGTTCGTGTTCGGTCATCTTATCTTACGGTTGGAGGAGGCCGCTGAAAGACTTGTTGTATTTATTGATGGATCCAAAGACCTGACTATAGTGAGTATGTGGTCACCGACCTCTCGTGAAGGCTTCACTTACGTGGTTAATGAGCTCCGGAGAGGCCCACATCCGCTTCTGGTAATTCTGTGCGAGTTTCTTGCAGTTCGCTAGAATTATTCCGAACTTGTATGTTTGCATCGACAGGTTTGGAAGCACGTAGGTCTCGACTGAGTCGACGGAGATCTCATTGTCGCGGCAGTAGATGATCTTGCAGATCTTCTTGATAGTGCGGTCGTCATCGCCTCTCACCGCGACGTCCCCTCGGGCTGGCGAATCGTCAAGGCTTGGCCCGCCACCGTGCTCCGCCTGAGCACCAAATAGTCCCGAGGAGCCGGCAGTGTTGGTAGTTCTCCACGGTGGTCGAAGTGAGTAGGGAGCAATCTTGCATGCGGACGTATCTGCCGGTTGGAGAGTACGGTATTCCAGGTTCTTCTCTAGAGGTAGATTAACTCAACGAACTGATATCAAACTAAAGGGGAAGAAGGATCCAGACGTTCAACGAACGGAGACGTAGTACTTTGTAATCTGCTCCCAGCGCCCAATTGGGGTCGGTACGCTGCCTAGAAAGTCTTGGAGTCCACGCCCACTACACGAGGATGCACGTGGGGATCAGAGGCTAGTTGATAGTATGTTGACTATAAACACAAGAAGGGGTTGTGCGACTCATGACCAGCGTGAACTAGGAAAAACAGATGGCGCATGGACCATAAAGTCCGGCCCCCCTCGACAGGTGGAAGCCACTCACGCACTTCTCCAGTATTCGGGAACATATCAAGGCTCTCCCACTCATCCGGATGGAATCTCTGGAGTTTATCATTTTGCGGGAAGTCTGCCTCATTGAGCCCGGCAAAGGCTTCAGCCAAGGGAAATTGGTTCACATCTCGAACCGAGATCAAACGCCCTTGACAATGAAAGCAGGTCGGAGTGAATGTTCCATGGCGATCTTCGGCACGAAAGAGGTAGCGGAGAAGGCATCCGAAGTGCATGTAACAGCCGTCTTCTGCGTGATCGTACGGAAGGATAGCCTCGTCATTATACGCGATATCTTGCTGGCAGTTTGGGCAAGTTGTGGCAATCTCGTGAATATATCGATGGACATAGAAGTTGTGTTCGACAAAAGACCGAACGATTCTCAGGACCTGTTCAGGTCGGACCCGGCAGAGGCGATAGGGTGCGTTGGACCATTCCCACGCAGGAACGTTGAGACGGAAGGGGTCGCGGTTGGGCGGGTAGACTGTTCGAAGTCCTTGGTTGGTTGTTGAGTGGAAGAATCTTCGCTTGTTGAAAGGTATCTTTGAAGAACTTTTCACCCAATATCGGTAATCAATGCGGGGGATGATGTAGAACTCGTTGTCGTAGGATTCCTGGTCAATAGCGGGCTCAGCCATCGTGGGGAAGCTTTGCTGAGGGTTAGGGCGAGGAGGAGTTGGCCGAGGAGGAAAAGAAAGAGTGTGAGCGAGACTCGAGGTGAAGTAGAAACCCACCTACCGCGCTACTGTAATGCAGATACGCGGCTTAGTGTGCCGACAAGGCAGGAACAAGCTAACGCAAGATGGGGGTGAAGGCGAAGGCGAAGGTGAAGATGAAGATGAAGGTAAACACAACTGAGGGATAACGCAGGAGCACTCGGGATGATATAATAGATGCTGTTGATAAGATCAGATGTCAGATCTTGTGTAACGTCATTATTTCAGTGTACTGTACCAGGCCCAAAATAGCTTTATCGTACACATTTTACCATGGCATAAGTTGCATTGGAGAACATAGTGAAGCTCGCAGGTTCGTTCAAGTTCAGCTACTTACTACAGCAGACCAGGTTTCAGCTTGCCTATGTTGTTCGGGGCAGCATCAATTTCGTAGCACTCGGCTATGCCTTCCTACTTCAACAGTGTTAACGGACGCCTACATAGGAGTTTTGGGCTCGGAGCGGAATCTTCAAGTGAGTTGGATCCCTTAAGCCATGCCTGTCTAGATATCCTATCCAGTATCCTCTGCTGATATTGTTGTCGAAAATGGCTTAGATAAGAATATAGATATTTTCATGCCCACTGTGCACATCTCAAGTGGAAGTCGAAGTCCACTCAAGTTGAAGAGCTTGACTGAGGAAAAAGTCGAGAGTAAAGACGAGGAGGCTTCGTACCTGGGTAGAAGGATAATTCTTTTGCTTGTAACCACCGTAGGCATCCTCCTACGACCTAGTGGGCAAGGAAGGCGCCTACGTGTCGGTCGAGCTCAGCCGTTGTGAGGGAACCGACGCACTTTCTACTACCTCAATACGAACCTGCCACAACCCAAGATTTCTCTTTCTCTTCTCATACCTTCACACTTTCCAACGTCTTTGTTCTCACCATTTGGAGACAACCCATGAACTCGTCACCTTCACCTACAGTATGAGCTTCCTACGACTTCCACGGGAGTTACGTGGCCTCATCTACGCCGAATCTTTCTATCGACAAGATTGACTTTCGGTGGTCCATGTGAGATGAAGTGGAACTCCAAGTACATCCTACCTTCCCCAAATTCACTGTCGGTCTCAATACACTTGTGGTCAAATCCACCACGAGATGAAGAATATGTGGGCTAGTTTGGTGCCCTTTTAACTTCGAGTCAGCAAAGGCTCTTGTGGAGAAGCTAGACACGACAGCATCAGCCCACCTTGCTCAGCTCCGTTTCGTCAGAGTCCTCGGTGCTTACCAAGACACTTTCCACATGCTCTCCTGTTTGAGCCTGGATTGTCTTACTGTCTTGGCAACCAATGACCGCCACTAACGCGAACCTAACTCATCTCATCGTTGGGGGCACTGGATGGCGGGAGCTTCGTTACATAACCCTTCTTCACGAATGTTACAAAATTCGAATGGGACGGACTTGTGGAGGAGAGGTGGGTTATGGGCAAGAGCACAGCCGGCCGCTTGGCAGACTTCACTGAGCAATCGTGATGGGGTCAACTCGGGTGCCACTGTGCTGTACGCATCCACTCTGAATGGTGTACAAGGTGCTGTGTTGAACCCGAGCTCTCGCAAGGAGGCCAATCCACAGGACTTCACCGATACGGACCTTACATTCATCGACGATGAGGAGATTGAATGGCTTGTACGACCATTTCAGTCAATTCATATCGACATTGAGCTGTTGATGGTGGCGAAGAGAGGCAAAAATGCCGATTTGAAGGGGGAGGGCATTGTCCCAGGACGCCGCTGACCGGAATGCAACCATGTGAAGGACTTCATCAAGAACCAAAAGTCTGTACGAGATCAGTAACTGGGAGAGCATAGAAATACGGGCGGTAGGTTTACCTGGGCTCGGTATTGAGTTTTCAAAGGTTGAAGGGGACTGCTTAGTAGATAACAAAAGCTCTTTGCTGCAGTCCTGTATTGTAGTGAATAAGAGAAAAGTTTTTTTTTTAAATAACTTGAGAATATAGGAAATTGAATAGTTAGATTAAGGCTCTGGAGATGAGTGGCTTATCTTTAGCTTTGTCATAGTCGTTCAAGCTCGGTGCTCAAAGTTTAAAGGTCGAACGAAACTTATGAAAAGTGAAATCATGATATTTGATGGAAAGCTGAGGTGGAGGGGAGGTATGAAAACGTTTTAGTAGATGTAATATTTGGGATTGTACATTACTTTCTCATCACATAATTTATAAACATTCCTGCTGACCATGCCATCCCATACATATTACGGTAATCCGAACCAGCAGACTACATTCCCTCATCACCTCAATCTACCTAACAGCCCACCCACTCTTAAAAGTCTTACTCTCCGGATCCCACCCGTTCTTCATATTCGTCCTCCCCTCCCAATACCCCTTACTCTTATACTTTCTTTCCCCCTCCCCATCATCTCCATGATGATGATGATGCCTTTCGACATCCATCTCACTCCTACTCCTCTTCGCCGCAGCATGTTTCCTGCCTCCATACCCGCCCAATAACGAACCCACAGCAGTGCCCAGACCAGGGAAGAGCGCATCGCCCAGTAGCGCACCGCCCCCGGCACCGATAAAAGTGTCTCGGTCTTTGGATTCGGTTTTCGCTCTGTGTCGGTGGCTAGGCCTCTCGCTACCTCTCTCCCTATCCCTATCTCCCGAACTATCGGAATCCGACCTAGAATGTCTTGAATGCGAGTGGTGGCGCCGATGTCGATGTCGTCGCCCGCTGCTTCCTCGTTCGCTGGGTTCGTATTCTGTGCTTGAGTCTGAGTCTAACCCGTCGCCTTCGAATCGCACTTTCGGGGGTTGGGAATGTGAGCGGATAGGTTGGACAGGTGGGCCTAGGTAGCCTTGAATTTGACCTGGAGGGGGCGGGTATGGTTGTTGGGCTGGTGGTGTGTGTGGGTATGGTGCTACTGTTTGAGGGTACGGTGATTGTTGGGCTGGGAGAGGAGAGTAGGATGGTGGGCGGGCGGCATATTGCTGGGGCGCGAGGTGAGAGGATGAGGGTGATGGTTGTTGGGTGTATGGATACGGCTGTTGTTGTGGTGGTGGAGGATAGGCGTTTGGAGGTTGTTGCATTTGGTTTTGGAGGGCTTGAGCACCGGATGTGCCCAGGTAGTATTCTGCTGCTGCCATGACGGCTCGAAGTACCGATATCGCAGTACAGTATTGGGATGAAAGTACAAAGTTGGGATGCAAAGAGGAAGACAGCCTAAGTAAGGAGAAGATGTCGGTGAGAGCAGAAACCAAGCTTTTCAGCCTCGATATTAATAGATCATGGGGTGGGCTGTCATGTGTCGTTCACCGGAGGTCATCCGTAAGGCTTCCCACCCCGCATACGTCATTCTTGAGATCTCGTGGCTATGTCCATCGGTCTTACCGGAAGCTTAGCCATCGCTACATACGTGCAGAGTGGAGAGCCATAGGGGTTCACCGCAAGGATATCGGAGAGGCGAATTGATTCGCTGGAATTCTCAATTGGTCTTCGGATTGGCACTCCATCCAGACGCCAGGGTAGAGACAAACTCGCATGCATTAAAGTCACTAAGTAGACGTCATTTGCCCAGGTGCTACATGGTGACAATAAAACTGAGCCTAGAAGATGTCTGCCTTGCCTACAATGCCAAAATCCACTAGCAATATGTTCAAACGCCCTCATGACTTCCTCGCTTTACCCGACAGAGTCTGCCTTTCGACGTCTTCAACCGTCTCGGCAACCTTGACTGGCACGCCCTCGACTTTCTTGACGTATTTGCCTTCATGAAACATCATCAGACCTCCAACGCCTGCCGCGATACAACCCATAGCGACAAACGTCCCTGTTGCCCAGGATGGGCGCTTGTACCGATTGTAATGCCACATAAAGAAACAGAGAACAACTTGCAGGAAGGTATTACTTGCGTTCATCCATAGCACGAAATCCATCTTCCAGCCACTGGTCGGAGGTGCTCGAACGCCTGTGGGTGGCGGATCAGGAATTGCTGATACTGGGATGGGAACAGCGGGGTTATTGGGGTCGACTGTTGATGCATTTGCGCCTCGATCGAGGTTGTCTGAACCCGGAAGTCTGAACCACCCCTTGTGTATCCCAGCCAGTTTTCGAATACCCGTTTGTGTCCTTTTCTTGCCTCCGAGCCTCCACCATCCCCACCAGTATAGATCTCTGAATCGCCAGGGCGCAAGGCCGAAACCTGTGACGCAGAAGAGAGAGTTGAGGACTTGTGAGTCCCATTCGATCCATTTCCTTCGTGGAGATTGGATGTCGTTGCATGTTGGCACGCACATTGCGGGTGCGGCGTTGCAAAGGAGTAAGAAGAGCATGCCGCCCCATGCGACGACATTGAGACCGTAAATTGTGATCAGGAAGCCCGCAGGTGTCAGGAACCATTTCCAGAACGCTTTCAGTCCGATGACGGTGCTGGTTGTCCAGGGAATTTTGGGAGGAGGAACGTAGCCGTTCGAATACTGCTGGGTTTTAGTTCCCATCATTGATAAACCATAGAGAGTGCACAGTGTTGTGACAGTAGCTTGAATGTAAGATGTGATGGTAGCAGAGAAATCATACCTGTCGCTGTTTCTTTCTTGGACGTTGATGCGCCGGTACCTCTTTCTCGGAGGGCTCGGAGCTGTCTGGTCTAATATCTTGCTCCGTTTCGACGAGCTTATCGTCGCCGTCGTACTTCGGTGTATGCCATTTGCGATTCTCCGCTCGAGTTTCCGTCGGAGCCGCATTCATATCCTCTTCAGTCACGGATGGGAACGGCTCAGCACCACCAACACCCGCAGGACTTTTCTTTCCTCTCTCGTCACTTTCTGCACCGGGCCCAGTGACACCACCTCCCTGCGTGGAGCTCTTCCTCCTCATCATCCAACCCCTACCGCCTTCCTCGCTCTCGCTTGCTCGTCTCTCGAGCCGTTGTTTGTTCACTTCTCGTTGTCCCTCTTCACTCCAACCAGCGTGACTGAAGGACCCTTTTCGAATCTCGGCCAAAGTAGGTGCTTTCGACGCCATTGTACCCGTGGCAGCCCACATGCCAGGAGGTGGGTTGGCGTCCATAAGTTTTATTGACGCCGCGCGGACGCGACTGGCCGTTGAGGCAATCGAAGCATTTGTCGAGGTGCGTGAGCGTCTATTCGCAGATGTAGGACTTGCAGGCGTAGGATTTGAGTCTGCGTGGGATCGTTGCGCTGGCTGCGGAGACGTTCGGATGTCTTCTGGTTGTGGGAAGGATACCGGAGTCGCTGTATTGGCGCTTGAAGACGCCATCTTTGCGATGGTAGAGGCGAGTGTTTGAGTGTGTTAAGAAAGCATGCAGAAGTCTGCGATGCGGATGTCTGGAGAAATTTGGTTGGGAAGGGTAAGGAGCTGCAACCAAGCTTCTGTTGTGCAACGTCAAAGACGTCAAGCCCCGAAGTTGGCAGTTGGCAGGATAATGGCAACTATAGTTCCTGTAACATATCAAGTTTCGAATAGATGAGTGAAGATGCGAATAGATGTCAACGACATGGTGACTACCAAGGCGCGGCGGGAAGTGAATCCTCTTCGTATCGGCGCTTTGGAGTGCGAGCCCGACAGCATCTCGCACGTCGCACGTTCGATCTCCCAATGTGGAAAGGTGTGGGGATTCAATGCTGATTCAACCATGTTAGCGCATCGTGGCGTCCTGACCCATCGGTCTTTCTCGAGCCAGAGCACAGTGCGGACGATAATACGCCTGTCAATTGGTTTGTAAAACATTATATCGAGTATTCTTTTTCCATTCTGCGGCAAGGCGCATGCAATTGATTATATCTTAGCATTGCAAGAGGGCAAAGTGAACATAAAATGCACTCCCGTAAGCGGAAACGTAATCAGAGCATCCGTAATAGCTGCTTCTACAATGGTAGCATAAAATAGCTTTAGAGAATGACGGGCCTTAAACGGTCGTCTGATTCATGCGCGGATGCTCCTGGATCCTCCAATGCAATTCGTGAACCTACATCTTATACGGCAAAGTGCCCAGCTTCTCCTCTAAAACCTCCCTCGTCAACCCCCACAAATTCTCCGAAAGCTCGTCACTCTCAGCCTGTTTGTTGGGCTCCGAGACCTTTCTATCCGGCACAATATACTGCCCTTGAAGTGTATCTTTCACCACATCCTCGTGTGTCGCAGCAAAGAGAGCAGGCCTGCATCCCTTATCGACCGGATCCTTCATGAACGGCCGAATAGCCTTCACGCCAATCTTGCCCAAAATCCCATACGCATCCACGGCCTGTTCCGGTTGATCGGTATTCACGCCTCCCGGATGTGATGCATTGATCCAAGGCTCGCCTCTCTGCGGCGTTGTAGATCCAAATTGGCCGTCTTTAATCCGTTTGACTAGTTGGCGCATGAAGAGGAGCTGGGCCAACTTGGTGCGAGCGTAGAGATTCGTAGACCCTATGTCTTTGTTCATCTCACTGATAGAAGTGAAGGTCGTGTCGCTAGGACAGAAACGGTGTACTTCGGATGATTGGAAAACAAGTCGAGAGTTTGTGGTCTTTTGTAAAATGGGGAGCAGCGTCAATGCCAGATGGGCTTGTGCAAAATGGTTGACTTGCATGTGCCAGTCGATGCCATCTTCCGTCTCAGCATAGTTCCCGATACCGACGCCAGCGTTGCAGACAAGGCCGTCTAGTTGGTCCAGCTCTTGTGCGAGTGTTTTGGCTACGGCGTCGGTTTGCTTGAGCGATGTGAGATCGCATTGCCGCCATTCCACTTTTGACAGATCGCCCCATTTCTCGAGCTCTTTTTGGGCTTCGTCTGCGTGCTCTTCTTTCGCTGAGAGGATGTAGATTTTGGAAGGGTTGTGCTGGAGGATGTGCGCTGTTATGCCGAAGCCGATGCCTGCGGTGCCGCCTGTGACGATGTAGACCTGTATACGAGGTATTAGAGTTGAAGATGCTAAGGGCTGGGCAGATGAAGGAGGGCTTACCTTCCCGCTGAGATCGGGGATGTCTTTGTTGGGGTCAAATGTGTTGCCTGTCATGATTGAGTTATAATTTTCTCACCTGTGAATTCAATCTAGAGGTTGAAGGTATGAACAGATGATTCAAGTAGTGTACAACAGGAGACTATATGTACAAGGAATATGTTGCTCGTTTGACACATCTTGAGTACTGGTGTCGTCATCATGATATTGAGAGCTTTCTTTGAACGTTGTACACTCCGGCATGGCAACAAGCCGATGAGCTATCAATGACGGTTCTCCTACACCCGCGATGGTTGTTACTGCTTCAAAGAGGCGCAGATTGATCTGGGCATTTGCAATTGCGAAGGCTTAGTCTATCCAGATGGAAATGGATCTAATGGAATGGTGGGGAAGACAAGATCTGCATAGAACACGATGTCTATCGCGGAATGATTGTGCTCCGAGAAGAGCGTGGCAAGGGGCATTTCCAGTAATGTGAAAGGATTTGAGCATGATGCTGGAGAAAGGTGACGACGGCGATGCAAACGGATAGACGATTAGCCGTAATATACGCACGTGCCACCCATCGCCTTTTTCCCGCGCGCTGAACGATAGGATCCTGCTGGCATATTGCTATCAGATCAAATAATGCATAATATCAGCGATTGTACGGAGTAATGAGAAACAAAATCGACATTTTGGCGAAGTATGCTGTCTACTTACAGTGCACGTTTCTTCAAGTCTATCTACTTAAGTATGAAATCTTCTTTTCAACTGCTACCCAATCGCTCAACAAGCCCACTTTCCGAGGGATTCATACGGAGCGGGGTCAACATTCACCTCTCTTTTGAATATCATTTCAACATGCTCATGGGTCAAAGAGGCTATCTAGCATACCCACCTGCTGTCCATTACTCTTGATGAAATCTGGCAACCTTCTATTTACCTGCCAAGCTTCTGCAACACCAGCGCCTCTTCTGCAGACGTCTTGCAGGTGCAAGTTGATCATTTTTCTGGCTAATGACAATTGTGGATCCATCTAACCAAACCCTTTGGCTTCCTAGCGAACCAACGACCGAACGAAGCTGCGCCCTTCGAGATCGACAAGCTCAACCTAATCACGCATAAAGGTGACGCTCTGCTCGCAGTTTTTCTTGTTGGCTAGTGCACAACGGGAGAGGAATAGTAATCCGAAGATAGGGTAAACACCTGTGCTTCATTGCTTCGGAGAGAACATGTTTGCTGACCTGATGAATAGTAATCGCTTGTGAAATGTCTTAAATACTCAGACAGGAAAACCAAGTGTTCTCTGCATCACCTTATTTATTGCTTGACTCGACTGTACCGCTTTGTTCGGTCTTTTAAACTCATTATTCAATTGACTGAGACGGTCAATTAAACTCACATTTGGGACCTCAATGGATGGTCACGCGATAGAGCTGGGAGTTCAGCACCGCCGAATTGAAGGCTCCAATGCAAACTTGGAAGGTCAATTGCAGATTCAGAGTTCTGAGCCAAACAGCAATGGCCAGCATCAAGAGTTCTCATTACCTCGCGCAGACGGCGGAAAAGATGCTTGGATGTTTCTTGCTGCAGCATTCATAGTAGAGATGCTTGTATGGGGTATGTGAAAGGAAGCATACGGAAAGAAGAAAGAGTTGACCACTAACTTCGTATGTTGCATATTGTAGGCTTTCCCTTTGCCTACGGAGTATTCCAGGAGTACTATAGCACGCATGAGCCATTTGCTGGATCTCACAATATCGCTGTCATTGGAACTTGCGCCATGGTCTTACCCTCCTTTCTCCCTTCGCGCGGCTTTGATGCTCACCTTTTGTAGGGCATCATGTATCTCAGCGCACCCCTTGTATTCGGCCTACTCCAGAAATACCCGAAGACGAAAAGACCCGCCACTGTAGCTGGCTTAATCATCATGTGTCTTGCACTAGGATTAAGCTCGCTGTCAACAACAGTGATGCATCTTATCATCACCCAGGGGATATTTTACGCACTTGGAGGTGGGCTCATATATGCACCAACCATCCTCTTCATGGATGAATGGTTTGTAAACAAGAAGGGACTCGCTTTCGGGCTAATGTGGGTATGTATTCCCATACTATGCCTATGCTTCGTTTGTGTTAGCATCTTCGAGCAATACTGAAAGCATGTCACAGGCCGGCACCGGGCTCGGCGGTGTCTTGATCCCTCTCCTTCTCCAATGGCTCCTCTCCACCCATGGCTTCCGTCTCACTCTCCGGGTGTGGTGCATCCTCGTCTTCACCCTCACCTTCCCTTTAACTATTTTCTTAAAACCCCGAATCCCAATCTCTCAAGCCTCAACGATGCGCCGCTTCGACTTTTCCTTCTTCAAAAACCGCACCTTCCTACTCCTTCAAGCCGGCAACATCCTCGAAGGCCTCGGCTACTTCGTCCCCAGTATCTATTTACCAACGTATGCCAAGGATTTGGGTGCTAGCACACCAGTATCCGCCCTAACCATCATCCTCTTCAATATCGCCTCCGTTTTCGGCTGCATAAGCATGGGCACTATCATTGACCGCTATCACGTCACAACCTGCATCCTGCTCTCCACTCTCGGCTCCACTCTTTCCATCTTCCTCCTATGGGGTCTGTCATCCTCGCTCCCCCTCCTCCTCATCTTTTCGCTCTTTTACGGCCTGTTCGCGGGTAGCTTCTCGAGTACTTGGCCTGGGATTATGAGGGAGGTTAGGAAAGAAGGGCCGGGCGTGGATGGAACGATGGTATTTGCGACATTAGCGGCTGGACGGGGGATTGGGAATGTGGTAAGTGGACCATTGAGTGAGGCGCTGTTGAGTGAGGGGAGTTGGAAGGCTGTTGGAGCGTATGGGAGTGGGTATGGGAGTCTTGTGATATTCACGGGGGTGTCTGCATTGCTAGGAGGTGTAAGTGTGCTTGGGCGGAGAGTTGGTTGGGTCTGATGCGGTTATTGGGAGGTCTTAGAAGCTGGAGAGATTGTAAGAAGTTATTGGAAGCATTGGAAGAGTTACCACCACATTTTGAATTTCGATTGAGAGAAACTTTTAAATACCAACTCCTCCCTTAACCTGTCCCCTAAAGCAACCCCTTTGCTCTATAGTACCTCAATCGTAATGAGCTCTCTACGGGCATGTATCCCATGTAGGCCCTTCAAAACAGCTTTAATGCTCTATTCTCCTGATGCGCCTCTAGTGTATAGTATATCCTCGTCGCGATGGCTGCAAGGGAATTGCCATTGGCTGCTTGGGGGGCGGAGGCGGGAAGATTGAGGGTCGAGAGTGCGGTTGTAAGGAAGAAGTGGTTGATGAGGCCGAGGATGAAGGAGGAGAGGCCGAAAGTGTAGCTTGTGTAGGCAGGTGGGGAGGGCATTTTGGGAAGATTTTGATTTGGAAGGTCGAGAGGTGGTTTTCGAGGTACTGTAATTTTGGAGAAGTAGCTGTGATTTTCGAGAGGTACGGTAAGGTTCTGTGATAATAGGTGTGTGGGCAAACTGTGGTGCTAGTAAGAAGTGTGAATTGATTCCGAAGTGCGAAGTATATGTGCTACGAGGAAGATTGAATTGCGGACGGCCGGCGCTTAGCCTTGTTGTGGAAGCACGGATCGATGTTCTGTCAGCGTCAGAGACGAGCGGCTCGAGGGTTAGTAGCAATTAAGTTCTGGAGATATCTAAGATTCAATTAGTGCTGTGTATGGGATTGCCATTTGGTGGGAATTCGCAATGGAGAGGGTGGCCGTAATGGGTAGTAGCATTATAGGACCCTATAATGGTATCGAAAGTGAGAGCGAGCTCAATAAAGGGTTTCTTTAGTATCATATGGTCATTGACCTTCTCTGTTGGAGAACTCGTGTTAGTATAGACGATGATAATGGAGAGGGAGGGTTTGAGTCCAGAGACGGATGAACCTCGGAACTGGCGCCATGGAATCCTTCCCGACAACCTCTTGTAAGTACACATCCTGCCAGGACTTTTTATCAAATTCTCTTCATTTGTTCATCATGGTCTAGTTCAGACAATTCATGCCAGACACCCAAAGGGTCAACGACGGTCGTTCCCACGATTTCAGGCTATCTGGGAATGCCTTAATGCGTGCATCTAATCGCGATGCTGTCCAGTTCATCATATCGAAGAAGGCCGATTGGGTCGCTTCAATGAGGCCTGGCTACGTGCGGGCTTCTACTGATTAATTCGTGGCTGGATGTAGCCTGACGTGTATTTTCATGATTGAACAGCGAAGTAGGGTGGCAGTCTGGCTTACAGCATATAGACATCCTCCAATGCATCCTACTATTCGATAACGATGAATCCCTTGTCGGCTCTCAGCGTTGCGGCAGCAGAGGGTCTGTCCGTGGCTAGATGCAGCCTTACGTGTATCTTCATGATTGAACCATGAGGATTGGTCGCAGTTCGGCTCATAGCATTTACTTCTCCCTCTAACGCATCCTGCTGATCGACCATTATGGATCCCGTCTCAGCTCTCAGCGTTGCGGCAGCAGTGGTTCAGTTTGTAGATTTTGCAGGATCACTTATCGTAAGTACCATCAGGATCTATCAAGAGAAGCAGAAAGATGTGGACGATGAGCATTCCGATCTAGAACACCTGAAAGACAGCCTTGCGAAGTGTAATGATGACCTATCGAGGTCCGTGCAACCGGGGAACTCTCAGCAGCTTTCCAGCAGAGATAAAGAGATAGTCCAAACTTGCCGGAGGTGCAATGAAATCGCGGACGAACTCTTCTCTGTCCTGTACCAATTGAAGGGAAACAGCAAAAATAAGTTCTGGAATAGCTTTCTGCAAGCCCTTAAAACTACATGGAGTGAATCACAGATCGAGACTCTGAAACATAGTCTTGATTCCTTTCGAGCACAGATATCGATGTACATTTTGGTATCCCTGCGGTAAGTCTGTGCTAAAGACCTAATTGCCTACTATGACTGACTAAACTGTGTGTAAAGCGAGGAGGTTCTTCAATTTCAGCAAAGGCGACCTGCAGTAGATGACCGAATCTTGACGACGGTGAACGAGATACATTGTGCTGTGCGTCGATGCCTCATTCATATTTCCAGTAATCAATGGGATTGTGATGGGGTTGCCGCCATCAATAAGTCGTACATGCAGTCGCAGCAAGCATCCCGCAACTTATCACCTGCGATGGAAATGCAAAGAAGACTGGACAAAGCGGATGTGGACCAGTTTAGCCGGGAACTCCTCGTGAAATTACGTTTTCACGAATTAGACTTTCGGGAACAGGCGATAACGATCGCTCACGAGAAGAAGTTCGAATGGATATTTCGGCCGCCAGAGAATTCTACGTGGTCCAACTATGTCGAGTGGCTCGAAAGTGAAGAAACCCTCTATTGGATTGCAGGCAAAGCTGGGGCTGGCAAATCAACCCTGATGAAGTTCATATACAATGATTTGCGAACGAAAAGGCACCTCGAGCACAGGGCAAATGGCATGAAGCTCTTATTCTCAAGCTTTTACTTCTGGAATTCTGGCTCTGAGATTCAGATGTCCCAGGAGGGGTTTGCTCGTGTGCTCAAGCGAACTCGAGAACGAAACTACTTGTCAAATTACCGTCTTGCCCACGCTTTAACGAGCTAAGGTAAGTATGTATAATTATGTTCGACGTTAAGCTCATCGGCAGGAGGGCTGTGACAGTGGTGGGAATATAGAGATGAGCTCTGAGCCTCCCGCCCGCCCCTCTCCGTAAGAGAGGAACTAGGAACTTCTCGCCCTGCAAAACCTACAATGCCATGATATGTGAACGATAAAACGCCAACAATTCCTTCTTTCAGCCCTGCAAGGCACGGACGAGTTGCTCAACCGCGAGGGGTATCAGCTGCGAAAGAGGTGAAAAAAATGAGCCGCAGAAGAGATGACGGAGAATAACTCTCAGGAATGAGGTACACATGTATTGGGGAAAACTTCCTTTACCATTGCCGGTACTTCTACACTCTTCTTGACCTGATTGCTTCCACCGAAGTTCCAGGTTACAATACACATATGGCTATAGTAGATGTAGCTGAGCTGTTGCGCCTACAGAAGAACTCGGGTATAGAGGGAGAGAGGTCGGGGCGATCACGTGCGATATGATGATTCCAGTGCGGTAGGGTAAGCCTCGAGAGTAAAGATCATGTCTTCATTCCACCCGTGCTCCATTCAGCTTGGCGTGCAAAAATGTGTCTTCACGTGGGCGAGTAGCGGGGGACGGTTTTCCAAGCCTTGGCATGTTATCCCGCTCCACTTTGTCCGCCACCCGCCCTTGGCTAACCTCCACACTGCTTCACTCCACCTGTCCATCGTCCATCGTCCATCGTCCATCGTCCATTGTCCATCTCAATCATTCCATTCCCGATATCTATGTCAATATACAGTTTCTCGGCCTCCGCCTTCTTGAAAATCACATCGTTTGGATGTAACGTTGATGGTCGTGAATCGTGATGACCATCCTTCTTGTCTTTCTTGTCCCTCTTGGATCTTCTTGGCCCCTTTCTTGCCACAACATGATGGACGAACGCGAACTCTGAGGGAGTTGCCTCCAAAGCGCTTGGCGCCCATCTTCGTTCAGATTCCGCCTCGATGGCCGTCAGCCAAGAGACTCAGTTCTCCAAAGCCCGCCCTCAACACATCAATGCAACCTCTTGGCGCAGGCCAAGATTGGGGTCTCCGCACTTGTGTAAATTTTGGACGAATCAAGTTTTTTCAAATCTCTTGACGATCGCCTCAACGGTATCGCCGTCAAAGTAGACTGAGCAGTTCCGGCATCTTGGTGTAGGGTAACTGCCCGGATGGTATTTTGTCTATTTAAGGACCTCGCGTGCGCAAGTTCTGGGATCTAAGATCTGTACTCATTTATGAGATTGTCATTCAAATCTCTCATAAAAGCGAATAATTTGCTCGTTCATCATGGATGACCCCAGCATCAAGAAGGCTACGCAAGACGCTGGCCCCGAAAAGGCAGAAGTTTTGGATGTGGATGGTGGCCGCCGTGGGACATTATCTTCGATCAACTTGAACAAGAATCTTGACGCAAAGTAAGGACTTCCATCGGACCTGTTCCCACACGGTAGCTGATGCAGGTTTCAGAGTGTCTAACCCGTTGGCTGATATTCCGCACGAGACTTTGATGAGAGATGTCGAAGAGTTTGCAGCAGAGAAGGAGCTTATGGACATCCTGCCGCTACTGAAGAAGGGTGCTCTTGTGGCTCAGAATCCATCCAAATTCGAGGCTGTCGAAGACCTGGATGATGTTGAGCTGACAGCTTTACGTAAAGAACGTGCGCATAAGTGGTCTCATCCGCTGAAACTATACATGACTATCATTGTTTGCTCGATCGGCGCTGCCGTCCAGTACGTTCCAACCCCTCGCTACAATCTAGCCTTTCGTTGACATAAGATCGTAGGGGCTGGGACCAGACCGGCAGTAATGGTGCAAACCTATCTTTCCCAAAGGAATTTGGTATTGGAGAGGGCGAAAACCCAGGCCATCCGAATCAAGAACGGGACAATTGGCTGGTCGGTCTCGTCAATGCTGGACCATACATTGGATCTGCTTTCCTGTGAGTCAAGATACGTCCATGAGGGACTGGAAAAAGAGCTTTCTAACTTCCGTCAGTGGTTGTTGGCTCTCTGACCCTTGCAACTTCTACCTCGGAAGAAGAGGGACCATTTTCGTATCCGCCATCTTTTGCTTACTGACTCCAATTGGCGGCGCGCTTACTCAGACCTGGGAGCAACTGCTCATTACACGTCTTCTAATGTCGGTGATTTAAGAACAACCCCATGATTACTACCGGCTCACAAACTGTAGGGGTATTGGAATGGGACTCAAAGGCTCAACTGTTCCTATCTTCGCCGCAGAGAATTCACCGGCGCAGATCCGCGGTGCTCTAGTCATGAGTTGGTAAGTCCTGGTTGCGGCTGGAATGTTTTTCCGTGGAAAAGTACTGACTCTAAATAGGCAGATGTGGACTGCTTTTGGAATTTTCCTCGGTTTCTGCGCCAATTTGGCTGTTTACAAGATGGGAGATATTGCGTGGAGACTTCAGATTGGCTCTGCTTTCCTTCCCGCTGTCCCCTTGACCTTGGGTATCTATTTCTGTCCTGGTACGTTCGCCCCAAGGCCCGCTCGAACATGATGTTGATTAGTCACAGAATCACCTCGCTGGTACATGAAGAAGAACAGATATGGAAAAGCATACAAATCGCTTTTGCGCCTCCGCTTTACGCCCATCCAAGCCGCCAGAGATTTATACTACATCCATTCTCAGCTCCAAGTTGAGTCTGATATCGTTGGGAAAAGCAATTATTTCACGCGCTTCACAGAGCTCTTCACCATCCCCCGCGTCCGTCGAGGAACTATGGCATCTTTTGTCGTCATGATTGCCCAACAGATGTGCGGTAAGTTCTCCACATTGCTCATGACTTTCCAGTCAAAGTATCTCATATCGACATATCAAGGTATAAACATCATTGCCTTCTACTCTTCAACCGTGTTCCGGGAGGCCGGCGCATCCGAGAAGAATGCCCTCATCGCTTCCTTCGGGTTTGGGTTAGTAAATTTTGTCTTCGCATGGCCTGCCATCTGGACAATTGATACCTACGGCCGACGAACACTGCTTCTCTTTACCTTCCCGCAAATGGCCTGGACCTTGCTTGCTGCCGCATTCTGCTTCTACATTCCAGAGAAGAGTACTGCTCATTTGGCTCTCATTGCGCTGTTCATTTACCTCTTTGCTGCATTTTACTCGCCCGGTGAAGGTATACCGCCATTCTCTAATCTGCTTTTGCACTGCTGATATCATTCCTCTAGGTCCCGTCCCCTTCACCTACAGCGCCGAAGTGTTCCCCCTTTCCCACCGCGAAGTCGGCATGGGCTGGGCCGTTGCAACCTGCCTCTTCTGGGCCGCCGTTCTCGGTGTCACGTTTCCTAAGATCTTGGCCACTTTCACACCTACGGGCGCGTTCGGCTTCTACGCTGCTTTGAACGTCACTGCGTTAGTCATGATCTTCCTTTGGGTTCCGGAGACGAAGCAGAGGACGCTTGAGGAGCTGGATTATATCTTTGGGGTTCCGAGTCGTAAGTTTATTAGATATCAACTTACTGAGGTGGGTCTTTGCTAAGAGTGACAAACGGGGAATGATGTTATGCTAAAACTTACAAAGGCACTTCCGTGGTGGATCCGGCGCTGGGTCCTGTTCGATCGTAGTGCGAAGCTTAAACCGCTTTATCGCTTCGATCACGGTGTTGAGGGTCAAAACCAAGCAAGCGATGTGTCTGACGACAATAACGATCATGGTCGGGAAAAGTTGGGCTAGTGGTTCTGGAAAACGATCACGTGAAGTGGGATGAGACTCGAGTTAGGCTTTGGTATCGCATATCTTCTATTTCGAAGCTCATTAGGCCAAGTAGTCTTATCTTCCCTACCCCATATGAGATGGGTCAGATTGCTACCAATATGTACATAGAATTGAACAGTCATTTTCATCGCGAATCAGCCCCGACAGTTTAGGGATCGTGAAGAGTGGAATCATCAAACCCTCTTAACGCAGCGCAGATCTAGTCGCGGCTATCTCTAGACAGTGTTGTAGACGGTCCCCAATGGACTCAGCCCATTCGCTGCCGAATTGACCAACACACCGGGCGTAGTCCACTGATACGCATACCTAGACACATAGTCCAGACCATCCAGCCAAGGCAGCACCGTCTTTAAGAAATTCTCCTTGTCAGCATCACTGCCACTCGTAGGCGCAAACTCCGTGATCCAGATAGGTCGTTTGCCACCAGCCGTATAGGCATCCTGAACATGCTGCTTGAAATACGCGACATTGGATGGAGAATCGTACCAATGGATACAGATGAAATCAATCTGGCAGCCGGTACATTTGGTCAGGAACTGCTGGAGCCAAGGGAGACCCATTGCGGAGCCGGTAGTAGAGTCTTTGACGCCATTCGTGACGGCCGGCGTACCGATTTTGAGCTTGCTGCCGTAGGTGCCGGTGAGTGACTGCACCCATTTCTTGTGCGCCGCGACGGCCGTGTCGATGTCTTGGATGCAGGCGCCTCCACTTCCGGAACCGCATTGGTCGGGCTCGTTGAAGGACAGTACGTGCGTTGAGCCTGCGGAGACGGCCTTCGCGACGTTGCTCACCCAGGAGGTGGTATGTTGGGCCGTGTTGTCGTGGAGGAGAGGGACGAATTCGTAGGCTGTGTTGCCGCCGCTGGAGGCCGAGTCCCAGTTGTACATCCAGGATACCTTGGAGCCGGAGCCGGAGAAAAGTTTCGTAAGGGAGGCGTCGTTAAATGCGAGACCGCGTTTTGCCGCGGAGGCAGATGCAGTGCTGACGGTTGTAGGAGCTGTGCTCGCGGAGCTGGAAGCTGGTGAGGTTGCGGCGAGTGCACCCCAGACTCCGCTGCTGGAGGACTTGGCGTTGGCGGAGGATTTGAGGTAGCATGCTGTGTTGCTTGGGATGTAGTTGACTAGAACGCAGCCGGCTCGTGTGCTGCAGGACGCGATGCATGCTTCGAAGGTCTGACATGGTCAATATCCCGCATTAACAAGGTGAAGGGATTTCTAACGCCTGTATATGCGCCATTGGGAGCTGGCATGTCTCCTCCATACCGATCGGTGCTGCATTCAATAGTGTAGGTACGTCCGCTAGCAGTATAGGAAGCTCCATTGGAAGCTGGACAAGCTAGAACAGCGCGGTCATGAAATTTCTGGTGGGCATGGTGGGGGGCCGCAATAGAGAACGTAATCAGTCCTAGTAAGGACAGGGCTTTCAAATGAGCGAACATGATGTCGTTATTTCTCAAGGAGTGGATAAGGTCAGACTTTGGAATGAATGGACGTCTCGAAAGACAAGAAGGAAGGTGGAGTTAGAAGAGAAGTGGAGGAGAAGAAACGAAGCTCATATGACACTCAATGTCACGATCCACAAGCGGTAAGTTACACCAAACCTTCCTTAAGGGAGGGCAGGCATGGGGTATTTAAAGACGTCCACCTGAGTTGGCATGGCTGATAGCACTCGCAAGCAGGAAGCCACGGCGCGTGAAGATAAGGACTAGATTGTGTCTTAAAGCCCTAAGCCCGCGGGAAGCCTCGGCGATGCATGTCGGCAGTGAAAACGTAGACAATTCAAGCCAGTGAGTGTGTTTACAGCGAATCAAGTAGGCGGGCGGTTCTCTGAGTTTCTGTTCTAGTACTGCTTGGCGAGAGTCTTAGGTGAAAGGCTGAAAAATTGCTCACAAACTAGGACAACGCGGCAGAAACTGGCGTTCCGGTGGAAACAAATCAATCATTTTCACTAGACTCGGGCGGGTAAGGCTGAGCCAGGCTCAGGTACGCCGCGTTTCCATGTTGAAAGCCTCAAGTGATGTGGGCCTGTTAGATTTGTTCGAACTGAAGCGTGGCGTGCGAGAGCTGTGCTGGCCAAAAGAAACCCCACGAAGCCCGTCTCCAATGCACCTCCACGGAGAGTTTGATGAAGCTGCCGTGGTCGAATGGTGCCTTGCATTGGTTGGCAAAGCCCATGGTTTCCAGCATGCACGCCCGTTCGGAAGGATTTGGAACAGCATCACGGTCGGGTTTGGTGGTGAATGAAGAGAAGTTGGTGGCTTGTTTCAAGGATTAGCTGGCGTTGAGCCTCGCTTGTCTATCTTCTCCACCCTCAGCACCTCCAATCCCACCCACATCCATTATTCTTCACTTTTCCCGCCCAAGATACTAGATGCGCCTCTTGAATCATAATATTTCACCTCGTCGATGCGCAGCCCAGAATCCAGCGAAGCATGACACCCTTGTTGTATACGCTTCCATGCCGCTCCACCCCCATCTGCCACAGCCTCATCCTATGTGTGCTCCAGCATTAAGGTCCTGGTTCTTAGGAACATAAAAAGGAGTGTCACCGAAACCGTCGTGAAGCACCAGCGGACCGCAATCCACTTCACTGTGCTTGGACATTAGCGACTTGCTTGCTCGTACTCGCTTCAATACTTACGGCCACTTGTTGAGGTCCCCCTTCTTGTAGCATCTGTTATCACGGTTCGGACAACCTACAAACTGGATTTTGGACCCGAAGAACAAGCAGTTTGTTCTGCACATTACGCAATCGAGTTCATAGAAGTGATTCCATTTGAGCGCCCACATCTTTTTTTCTTCGTCAAGAGCACTTCTTTCTGACGCTTCCAAATCAAAACCAGGTCCATCTGGGGGTGCCTAGGCACTCGATTAGCCTTCTTGAACCGACATAATAGATGTACCCCTCTAGACCTACAACTGGGATAGCAAATGCGCTTGAGATGGTGAAGGCCACAAGGGGAAGGAGGTGCAGGATTTTCATGATTGCCTTAGCCTCTCGTTAATGTTCAAGAGGTCGCCGTGGAGAAAATGTGTCTTGGAATAGCGGAGAGGGCGGAAGCCACTGGAATGGGTACTACGGAGGGATGCAAATGAAGAACTGCGATGTCAGCTGGCCGGAGTGGTGGCGCACGCTTTGAAGTGGTGGGGTGAAGGCTAGGTTGTTGGAGATGGCGAGAGTGGAGTGGCTTTATACGAGTATTGAGCTTAGGAGTGTGGTCGGAATCATGAGGTGCATCTGATATCACTCTCGGCGCTTCTCCAAAATGGTGATGTACATCTGATATCACTTTGAGCTCGTCTTCAAAAGGGTGGGGTGCGTCTGATATCACCACTCTAAGCTCGTCTTCATAACAGCAAATTTAATGTTTTGTCTTAGACTCAACATACTTGGTTACGAGCAAATCGCATCACTCGACAGCAGGCTCCATCGCTTCCTTGAAAACGCTCGGATCAATCAGATTGGCCAGGTCCTCCCTCGAAGTCGCCGTCCGCCTATCCTGCTTCGCAACCCACTGATCTTCCGCCGTGAGCACATCCAACAAATCTGAGGGTAAGCCATTGTTGCCACTCCAGCTATGAACAGGCCAGGCTTTCTCCAGGACAGTGACGTTCATATTGAGAGCAGATGCAACCCTCGAATAAACGGTTTCCGGCTTTGTCGCAAAATCATTATCGGCCTTATTCAACAAGCGCAGAAATGCGACGATGTTCTTCCGCATAGTGATATCCTTGAGCCTTTCCGCAGTAGTATGGAGATTGAAAACTTCGCGATAGACTGAGCGGTTTTGGAATACCACTCCGTTGTCGCCGAGAGCTTCCAGAGCCAACTCCGCAGTCGGCTCCCACATCCCAACGGCGTCGACGGAACCATGAGCGAGCATGTAGGGAAGTGTACCGGCTCCGCAAGGCGCCACGTTGCAATTCGAGCCAGAAACAACAGAGTAGTCCGAATCCTTCAACCCAACGCTGGCGAGATATTTCTGTACGAAATAGGCTGCGGAAGTACCTGGTATCGTGCCGATCTTCTTTCCCTTCAAATCTTCAACCGTACTGGAGGTCTTCTTGTTTGCGATGATGCGATAGTAAACCTCCGCGACCGTGTAGATTATTCGGAGGTTCTTGTGCGTGGCGTATTGCCGTAATGCCTGGGTTTCGGCATTCGAGGCTAGATCCATGCTGGTGTCGCTGAAAAGACTTGCGACGCCGCCATTTGAGATTGATGCATCGGCTTTGTAGTCTTGGATGGCGATCAGCTCTGGTGTGTACTCGATCACGCTGGATGCGCTAGCTATTTTGAGGGTTGCTGATACGACATCTGAGAGGGTGAGCAGGAACAAGCCAACGACGGGGAACAACTGATTCTTATGATGGAACATGTTGGATGAGCCGAGACGGGTTTGGAAGCTTCAAGCAGTCTTGAAGAAGTTGATGGGGTATATGTATTGAAGCTGGCGAGTCCAGTTACCGAAGAGGGGGTTCTAATTACCGGCATTAGAATTCGCAAAGCCATATTTTGTTTCTATTTCTTCGTCATACTGGCCACATCCCGTATATACCTTAATTTGATGGACTAGGCGGGCTACACGTGGTAGACGGAACGAATGTGAAGAGCAATCTGGGAAGGGTGGCTACGGACAGGACATTGGTCGCGAGGCTTCAACTGGCGTCGAATGTAGAGACGAGAGATGAATGAACCCTGCCGGAAATCCGGGGTTGTCTAATGTTGGATATATTACTTGGGCTCAACGGGTGTCATAATTCGCGGCCCTGCAAGGCTATTTACCCATCTCAACCGTCAGACTTGAATGCTTTATTGAACACAAGGTTAGCCTGGAGCGGGCAACTTAATTCAATACGTCTGCCGAACCCAAATCATCTTCATACTATACATGTACAAAAGCTTGCGGGTGCAGGCATACCTACAATTTGGCTGCCACGTGCGTGGAGCATGTCTAACCAAGTATCCCAGACACGAGCGAAGTGAACGGGTCCTATTCCTTTACTTTCATCCTCGCATTGGTTCACCTCCGATACCGTAGTCGCTTTCGACAGTGTCCATACTCCAGATTTGGGTTCATCGTTAAGGTTTCTCGGAGACGGAAAGCATGTGCGAAGATACCATTCAGTGAGCACCACAGCAGAAAACGAAGAAGACGATGCGGTACTTCGCGTTAGAAGCGTGACGCATAGATTCTTGAAGCACAAGTGTTGAATATAAGAAAATGCTTACATGTTGTCGATTTGAGAACGGGGGTGGAATAGTGGAGTGCATGCGGGGTAGCTTAACCTTTTACCCTCCACCTCTCATCATCCATACAGCTGGTGTAACCTCAGCATCTCTCTACAATTTAGGCCCATGATCAATCCTCCCTGGCGTTGATTATTCAAACACCGAAAATAAACCATCAAGGCTCAGTTGCCGACCTTCCCGAAGAGCTTGTCGTTCAGATTGCCGAGCATGTTTCTCACAGGACTGATCTCTCCAACCTTGCCCGTACATCAAAACAACTCTATCGAATCTGTACGCCAGTCTTGTATCGACATCTGTTCCTCAAGAACTCAGGTTTCCAGGAAGGGGAACCCTGCCGCTATCTTCGGAATCTGACAATCTTTCTTCTGAGACGGCCAGATGTTGCTGCGTACGTGGAGATTTTCACTCTCCAAAACGGTTGGAGGGCAGAAAAACCTCGAGCATCTGGACGTAAAGACTTGACGAATCCTACGCTACTCTCCGCCATCGAGAATGCTACCAATGATTCGAAGGTCCGTGCCCTGTGGGAGCGTCGTATTGCAGATCAGGAAGTTGATGAAGGTCTACTGGTTGTGCTTCTACTCTCGTTGCCTAACTTGAAGAACCTGGACTTGACGAAGCCAGCCCGAGCTGGGCTTTGCTATGAGAACATGTTAGGCATCGCAACGGACGTCAAAAATCAAAATTGGTCGCATCTGGACGAAGTCACGCTGAGAGGCAGTTCCAGAGACTATAAGCCCTGGTACAAACCATATACTCGTTTACCGCATGTCAAGAAACTCTTTCTGTAACGAGTTGGTAATCACCCCGACGACTGGAGTGAGCTTTACGCATGCGGGCATAGAGAGCTCATACCCAGAACTCTGGAGAGGAGGGCTGCAGGTACTATGAAGACGAACTCTATCGAGCATTTGGAGATACGAGAGGCTACTTTCAAAACCGAAAATCTGTGGAGCATCATAGCGCGCTGCGGAGAACTGCACACATTTGCTTACGAGCTTGGGGAACGAACAGATCAAACTGACATGAGAAAGATTGTGCGAACCCTTTCCATTCATGCCGGAACACTCAAGAAATTGACTATAGACCATATTCATTCATTTCCGGATTGCCATGGCATGTTCAAGTTGGATTTCTACCCCTTCAACAAATTGGAGCAGCTCAAAGTCGCTTCAGTGTTTCTTTTGGGGACCGGACCTGATGAAGATCCGCCGACTGAGGAGGCAATCTTGACAATGCTGGACTATATGCCCATTAGCATTGTCAAGTTAACGATTACCAAAGCCGAATACAGGTTTCAGAAGCTCTCATCCCTTATTTTCCTGCTACTCAATTGCTCCGATAAAGTGATCCCAGGCCTTCAGCAGGTTGAGGTGGAGGGCTGTTTTGAAGACGCAAAATATCAAGAAGACCTTGATTTCTTGAATGTGCTGGCGAGGGTATCGAAGATGTCGGTCCGTATTATTGATACGAGCGGTCAAACCATGTTCCCTTGATCAGACCTTTCGGACGAAAACGTGCGTTGGTACGAGATAGAGGGTGCTGACAATGTCGACTTAGACAATATAAACCCCTCATGCGGCCTTTCTGATTAGGCTTAATCATTGAAGCGAATTGAGGCAGGATATGAGTCAGATTACCACGAGTCCCCCAGCACTGGTTTCAATCTCTCCTATACACTTTCACGAACATCTAGGCGCCACCCGAACGAATTAAAGCTGCAATGGGTTCAACAGTCTATCTCAAATATATCCCATCCATGCCGTCTTCTTCCTCCGACATGCGAAGGCATTGGCAACTACTCCACGCATCCCCTCCGTCATCGGCAAATCATCTACGTCCTTTTCCTCCGCCCACACGTACTCAGAATGCTCCTCTTCATTCAGTCTCACTTCGCTACCCTGAGCGTCCACCTCGACAATGAAATTAAGTTGGATAGTCGTTTTGCAGATCACTTGATGTACTCCATCGGCGCCCTTTATCACCTTCTCGGTGGCGTAAATAAACGATTCGAATTCTTTGGAAACATTGGTAGCCATAAGCCCTGTCTCCTCTTCAAGCTCTCTGCTGATAGCGGCGTTGATGGAGTGATCGGAAGGTTCGACATGTCCGCCTGGAATCTCAAACATGTTTGGAAAGGTGTCTTCCTGTGCGGCACGCTTGAGGAGGAGGATTCTTGGAATTGGGCAATTGATGCCGTTGGTAATTCCATGGATCATGCGGAAAATGGCCGTCCCGACGACGATTTTGTGATGGGGTGATCCATCTGGTGACGGATTTTGCTGGCGGAAGGCTTCAGGTGAGAGATGAAGTCGATCTGGTAGGGAGGCTGCTTGTGCACGGGTATCGCTGGACTGGGTTGACTCCATGATGGGTAATTTAGGGTAGGGAATACTAGGCAGATATGCTTTTATTCTTGATTGGTATCTGGAAGAAGAGTAGTGTTTGCTATGAAGACTTGGTGAATGTTCAATCCGGTTAAAAGGTGTGCTAGCACAAATGTGGTGGGCCTAAATTCCTCTAGGCTGCCGTGCGGCAGAGCGCTTGCTGACACCATACAGCATCGCAGATATAAAGTCATCGAGTAGAGGTGAAAAGCATTGCCCAACTTTCTTCTACCACCGAGTTCTGTTTTACCGACCAAGATGGCTCCCCGCTCGATCATTGACCTTCCGGAGGAACTCATTGCTCAGATTGTCGGGGAAGTGCGCTGCGCCCCTGCATTGAGTAAGCTAGCTCGCACCTCGAAACAGCTTCATCGTATCGCCAGGCCCTACCTCTATGAGCATATAACTTTTTCCAAATACTATGAATATGATCTGAACGCCGAAGAACCTTTCCAATTCCTGCGGGCCTTGACCGTACTCTTTCTTAGCCAACCAGATCTCGCCAACTGCGTGAAGAAGGTCACGATCCGTCCAAAGTGGAATACTACCAACGAGTGCCCTACTCCTAATGATGATTCACAGCCGGAGGAACCAGTGGAGCTTGATCCACCTCTGCAGGCTGCCATCGACCGACTCTCCAATGATGTAACAGAAAGCATTGGTTGGTCCCGCGATGCGGGCGATATCCATGGTGAAGACGCTATCCTCGCGATCCTTTTATCTATATTGCCATGTTTGCAAAGCCTGGACATTATGATGCCGGAATTGGAGGACAGATGTTGCGATCGCCTGTTCGCATATGATTCACCCTTGCGGCAGCTGCATGAGCTCATGGTGACATGCTCGGCCGATCTAGGAGATCGAGGAAGCACGATCTATCCGCAAAACATAGTGCCCTTTTTCAGGTTGCCCCAATTAAAGAGTCTATTTCTCTATGGAATCGAGAATGACCCCTTCGAAGAAGATCCCTTTGAGGGGAGTCATCTCTACGTCACACCGCTTCAGCAACAACGAGCAAGCGGCAAACTCAATACCAGCGGGATCGAAACTTTGGAACTCCGTAACTCTTCACTCAAACGGGGCTGTCTCATTGACATTTTGACTCGTTGCGAGTGTCTCCACTCCTTCATGTACGAATATGGTCTATTTGACCTTTATCAGATCGATCCGGTTCACATCTTAGACGCCTTGTCTTTGCACAAAACCTCCTTGAGGGACCTATCACTGGATTACGGCATAGAAATGCAAGTAAAAGACATTCTTCGTAGCGGCGGGCTTGCTTTCACGTCGTTCACAAAGTTGGAGCATCTGAAGATAGCCGCTGCATTTCTGGTGCCCAATGATGAGGAAGTCTTACCAGAGGATGTGCTTGGCATTTTCAAATGTCACCAATTAAGCCTCCCTCCAAGTCTTACCAAACTAACTGTTGTCCAATGTCATTATTGCTCCAAATCTATCTTCCCTCTGCTGTGGGGCATGATCATGGACAAATCAAGGACAGTCCCCAGTCTCCGCGAACTGCGCCTAGAAGGCTCCTTCGTAAACCAAGTCCCCAACCATGACAAGGACCTCGCAAATATCAAGTTCTTCTCAGAGATGCATGGAATCCGCCTTAAGGTCTTTGACGATGGGGCATATCGTGGGAAACTTGGAATATATATGGATAAGGTTGAGAGGGGATGGGGGATGGATGAGGACATCCATTGGGCAGATGCAGGTGGTTTAAATATCAGGTGGGAACTTAGAGAGATGGAATTGGATTCCCGTCACAGCCAAAAGGAGGTCTAACCATGACACTTGTGATCGAGAGGAGCACTCAGAAGAGGATGAATCATATAGTCAAGAGTTTTTTGTATGAGGATGAATCGGATGTGGGAGAAATCATGTCTGAAGTAGATACATGAAGTGAATACTCCTGAGGAATTGAATTAAACCGCAAGGAAATACCTCGAATCATGCTGTGAAACTTTTGTAGACCTGGTAGATACGTATGTTCCGAATCTGGTTAGGCGTTGTGGCACATTCTTCGTGAAAATCGAACTTTCGGCTCTTCTCTTACCTCTCTACCCCAGACCATCCTCGTTCGACAGTGCAGACATCACCAAGTACACATATTTCACGCAAACGCAAATTTTGATTCAATATAGTTCCAGTCTACGCACCCTCAACTCGACACAATCGCGACAAAGGTCGGATACCCCATGAGATCTCGTTCACCTACTCACCGCCCTTTTTCAGCCTCAATCAACACTTATTAAAATGCCTCCAGACTCGATTACCAGCCTTTCGGAGGAGCTCATTGAGCAAATAGTTGAATATGTTTCACTCGACAGGAAGCTTGATCTTTGCCGTCTAGCCCGTACATCGAAACAGCTACATCGCATCACCACGCCGTTTATCTATCATCATGTTTATCTCGACAAATTCGACAAAGGCCATGAACCATGTACTTCTGCAAGATATTTTCCGTACTTAAGGCATTTGACTTCGTTGTTCCTCCGTCAGCCTGATATTAGAGCCTCGGTACGAGTGCTCACTCTTCGCCCTCATTGGCTCCATGTCACCTCATCGGACTCTGAGGGCGCGGGTCGCCTTGAGATCGACCCTGTTCTACGGTCGGCTATCAAAGCATATGCTGATGATGAAGAAGAAGAAAATCTTTGGTTGCGGGATGCAGAAAGTCGGGAAGGGGAGGATGCCATCTTATCCCTTTTACTGCTGGCGCTGCCCAATTTACGGAGCCTCGATATTATGCTTCCGGAATCGCCTGGAAGATGGGTCGACCGTATTCTCAAGAAACAGGCTATATTGTTCCACTTGCGTCAGCTTATGGTCACCTGGTGGACTGCTGAAACAGAGGTTGAGTTGCCCATGTTCCCAAAGGATCTAAGGCCTTTCATCAACCTGCCCCAGTTGAAGGAGCTCTTTCTCTTCGACTTGGATGGATACGATGCACTTTTCACAGGCCCTGAAGATTCCTTTGATTTCGAATTTGGTCCACAGGCAACCCAAGGAAATTTCAGACCTTCGATGTTGTCTATTGAACATTTGGAGATACGCTCGGCGTTTATGTCAGCGGCATGTCTGACCAAACTCTTACTTGGATGCGGTTTTCTTCATACGTTTACGTATGAGATTTCGTGCTTCGAGAGTCCTCAATACATCATGAATGGGTTGTCTCGCCATCGGCATAGCTTGAAGAATCTGTGGCTCGACTATGGGAAGGACGCACTTGAAGGCCCCATTTATATCAAAGGAATTGATTGCACGGCATTCGCCCATTTGGATCACTTGAAATTAGCCTCACTCTTTCTAATTGGGGCACGAGATGACTCAACCGATGTAGATTTCACGGGGCACTATAGAGAGGCATCTCAAATCGTCAATCATATACCATCTAGCCTCATGGAGTTGTGCGTCACCAACTGCCAAGACATCAGTGGTTCAGGCGATGAAATGGTTTTAGACTTGGTCATCAAGACTCTAATATGTGCGAGAAGGCCACATCTACGTGAGATCCATATGGAAGGGTTAGAACTGGCAAACATTACGGCCTGGAGGCAACTTTTATGCTTGAACGCTATTGCTGATGCGCACGGAATTGCATTGCACGTCTACAGCAATGAGAACGAAAGTTCTGCGGAATCCTCGCGCGAATCTCATGGTGAAGTGGAACATGGGTGGGGAATGAACGAAGGACTACATTGGGCGCCGTGCGTAGGCACGGGGAATAGGAGACGGAAGCCCACTGTCATTGATCTGGATCCGGATAAGCCTCCATCAATATTCTGTGAACTGGAAGGCGGCAGTTCCCATGCTCACGGATCTCTGGCTTATTATTATTCCGCTTCTTATTTAGAAACCCGGCTTGAGAGGCTAAGCCAGCCTGCAGTGGATTTAGAAGAGCAGGCACCCGAGAATGTTTCTGGAGAATGAAGTACTGAACACGAGTATCGATTCAGAATGGAACGAGGGCGGGGGGTGGATGAACATGTGAACTGTGTGCCAGTTGTTGTGGAATTGAACTGGAGGAGAAAATTCGTCGTCGTTGAGCTGAATCCCGGCGATCCTCCTCCATCAGTGTCGTCAGAAAACATTCAGGTCGTTCAGGAGCCCGGTTGTCAGGATCGGTGTCGGAAGAAGATTAGAGTTTCTTTGAGGAGGAGGAGATGTAGATGGCGGGAATGTATCCCTGGATGAAGAGTTATCAGAACAAGTTCTAGTATCGACGGAAGAAAGAGACTAATGAGAGATAAGCATCGTAAGGAAGCGGTAACCACACCAAAACGGCTTAATGCTCTCGAAGCGCTTGGGGATCAACTCGCAATTACATCATGGGTTATCCAAGAAGATTTCATTCTTTGCTCAAGCCTACAATTCCAGCAGATCTCATCACTTCCAAATTAAGCTGATGCCAGACCCTACAACTACCCCACAAACACCTAGAATCTTCGCCCATGCCACCAACCCAAGCTTGATCTGTCTCTTCGCAAAGATCTCAATAGCATCTCCGTCATTAATCCTCGGAAATGACATATCCTTGGGCACATCCACCCCCAAGGCCTCACAAAGCGGGCCCCACCCATCTCTTACATCAAAAAACACCATTTTCTCCTTCGGCACTACGCTCTTCAACCACTCCATATGCCTATCCCAAACCACTCTTCCATACATGTGCGGCTCTCCCGGTCTCGAATACAACTCTCCCCACCTTCCACTTTGAATCTTATCTAGATATGTAGGGAAATGCCTCATCGTCGGCAACGGCAAAAGCACTGCCTTCAAAAACCACAGTAAACTCGCACTGGCCGTGGCATCTATGCTCTTAGCCCAAGCATCTGGATCCCTCACCGTACATATCACCTTCGCATCAGGATACAATTCCATCAACTCCAGAACAAATTGCGCGCCGGGCGTGTCAGTCGTTGCTACATAACCGTCGAAATTCTGTTTACATGTTTTCAAGACGAATTGGCGGTCTGCGGAGGTTTTGATCGGTGTTTTGGAGAGAATGGATATCCATGATTTGATGTGTGATGGGGGACCGAGACAATTTTGCGTTCCGCCGTGGTAGACGGGCCCTTTGAGGATGATAGAGAGGGCTTCACTGAAGGATGCGGTGCCTGTCCGCGGAAGCCCAGCTCCGATGACTTGGAGCTTGGCGCCGGGACGTGGCGTTGATGCTTCTTGACCCATTGTTGGGGGTAATTCAATGGCCGAAGGCGTATTCGAACGGATCGCTTTGTCTTCGGGGTTTGGCGTGTTGAGGTGGAGTTATAGTTTAGATACTTCGGAGACGCGGTCTTTAAACATTGCTACTGAGGGCGATCCGAGTTCAATTAGTGCTTATTGTGGGCGGATTCACGAAAAGGGGGCTAGAAGGAAGTGCGTAGGCCTTTATCTCTGTTTTTACTACGCTGCGCTGCGTATTCAGTCAGGCTCTGTCTTCAGATGGTTCCTTCGCAAAGACGATTTCATACTTATTATTTTTACAGAGTCGTTGGGCGGTTTGCTCGTGAGAAGTCACGGGATATGCTTAGTCACTTATCTACGCGCTAAGCACGCGGCCCGTCCCGTAGGTCATTCACAATTGCACACAATTGCACAACAACGTACTCCAACTCTCTCACCTCAGCTCTCAAACGGCTACCTCTTGCATTACTCCCAGACCATTCTCTGCAACTCTTGGTCAATAATTGCTCATGCACGCACGGAGCACCAAATGCTGTACCATCAACTATGACACGTCAACTGACCCTTCGGGATCCCTATGAGGCTCTGCTGCTTGTGCGGTATTCCAAATCTAGACACAACATGTGAAAGAATCCCATTTAGGAAGCTCGTCCAAACTCTATTTAGACCTACCATGTCTCTCGGTTCTATACCTTGTCACTCAGCTTCCATTGGCGGGAACATGCAGTCGTGGCCTCCGGAAAGTGGCTGCTGATAAGTTGACTGTGTGAGAACCGATGCGGAGAGTGTAGGAACCGAGCACTTCCCCGAGCCGGTTTTCTTGGGATCCCAAAAGCACTATCAGAGTGGCCTGATTGTTCTACAGATTGGCTATCCGAATTTCCTCATCAGGTAACAACTGCAGCAGGCGTGGCATACAGACCCCGCACGTCAAACCGGGAAAGGTTGACCCTTGAATTCTCATTCATTCTTCTATGTCTTTGTATTCGTTTGAGGGCGTCATCTTTGGACCCGGGGCACGGGATGGCAGCACACCTACTGCATGTTTGAACACCTTCTCAATACCCCGCAGTGGCGCTCCACATACAACTGCAGCCTTGTCACCCCCTACAGCTGAATAACCCTAGGACACAGATGGCACATGTTCACTGACTGCGACGTTTTATTTGTGGTACAAGAGATGTCCCCTGGGTAGCCATGGCATGCCGCCAGATATTGAACCGCCAATCTTTCTGCCCGAAGATGATAGCAAGCTCCGAATTCTGATAAGGGTACCTAGCGATGGGACAGCATATAAAGCTTGAAGGCTGGCAAGCGCAACAGAAGAGCACTGAAAGTTATTACTCCTCAGCAACAGCAACCTACGAAATCCTTATGATGGATTCATTCATTTCTCTCACCCCAAGGGTGCTTGCAGGAGCCCTGGTCCTTTACCTTCTCTTCAAGCTCTTGCGCGTTGGAAGTCGAGAGAAATGGCTCCCACCAGGACCTCCAACACTACCAATCCTGGGAAACGCACACCAGATCCCTACGAAAGACTTGTATTTAAAGTAAGTACTTGGCGTTCAGGCTCCAATACAAGAGGCTCCAACGTTCTTTGAAGTATCAACTCACCACCCTCAGATTGAAGGAATGGAGCGACGAATACGGACCTGTATACTCTCTCAAGCTTGGGCCTGGGACTACCATAGTGTTGAACGATCGCAAAGCCGTCCATGACCTTCTCGATAAGAAAAGCGCCATCTACTCGGATCGACCGAACGATTATAATACTGACTTAGCGATGGGTGGCCAAAACCCGGCCGTCATGCATAACAATCCAATGTGGAGGGCCGAACGGAAGGTTGCGTCACAGATGTTGGCGGTAAGGTATCCTACTTAACTATAGCTCATCGGCTAAACGAAATTGAGTTGACTGGTTCGACAGCCACGTATGCTCGACGAGAAAATTGCGCCGATTCAAGAAGCTGAGATCGCTCAGCTAATGCACGACCTTCTGGAGACGCCCGAAAACTTTCTTACTCATGTGAAGCGTACGACTGCATCCGTAGCTAGTATTGTAATCTATGGCTATCGCGGCCCTACCATTGATAGCTTCTGGGCGAGCATGGTTTATAGTGTCATCGACGTGGCCTCTATCGCCCTTGAACCAGGTTCCTACCCTCCCGCGGATGACTTTCCGTTTCTCAAATACATACCAGACCGCTGGGCCCCGTGGAAAAGGCGCGCCAAAGACTGTTACGCCCTGTTCACTAGAACCACTGGAGAAGCGCGAGATCGAGTGGAAGAGAGGCGCAAGCATGGCGATATGCGAATCTCACTGATCGACCGATTACTCAGCAAGGAGCAGAAGTTAGATCAAGAGTTGTCGTATGATGAATTCAATAACTTCTTAGGCACCTTGGAGCTCGGAGCAGCTGATACAACAGCTTCGGCAACGCTCACGACCATTTTGTATCTGGCTAGACACCCACATGTTCAAGAGAAGGCCAGGAAGGAGTTGGACGCCGTTTGTGGTTTAGAAAGGTACCTTGAGCCCGCATGTTTCATTTTGCTCGAGTTGTCTGACGTCCAGGGTTGCGATATTAGAATGCCAAAATGGGAGGATTTTGATCGACTTCCTTATATCAACTGCATCGTAAAAGAAGGGCATCGAGTCCGCCCAGTGTGAGTAGATCTTAACATTGTCTCCTATCTTTCAAGGCGGCGTTCTGACCCTAACCCTAAGTCTTCCCATCAACATCGCTCGCCGAGTAGAGTGCGACGACTGGTACGAAGGAATGTTGATACCGAAAGACTCCACCATATTGGTCGCAACATGGGCGTTGCACCAAACGGCGTATGAGGACCCTGGAACGTATAACCCGGACCGCTATCTCGGTCACCCAAAGTTGGCTATGAGTTATGCAGGCAGTCCAGACTACATGAACAGAGATAAGTGCACTCTGTTTCTCCACTCGAACTAGAATCTAACATATGATCGAGGTTTACATCACTACTCATACGGCGCTGGCAGACGCATCTGTGTGGGCATCCATTTGGCTGAACGCACGCTTTGGCGCATCGCTGCCAGGATGATTTGGGCGTTTGATATTGCTCCTGCGATTGACCAATCCGGTATTTATTGTAAGGATTCACCTCGACCGAACAAGTGGCTGATTATATCAGGTAATCCTATCGAGCTCGACTTGGACGCTTATGTGAATGGGCTGGTGACTGAGCCGAAACCGTACCATGTTAGAATTACTCCTCGAAGTGAGAGGCATGCTGAAATTGTGAGGCAGAGCTTCGAAGATGTTAGGGAGTATCTAAAGGCTTGGGAGTAGTCGGACTCGTTGATTCTGGGGAAGTAAAATGAGGTTTTGATGGATACATTCTCAAACTGGATGCTAGTAAATCTACGATTTCCAGATGTTACGGTTTCAATGTTGCCTCGGGGCAAGAAATTGAACGGATTTCTTTTGTTTTTCATTGAAACGAGGCACCCTCTCACTGGATTCCCTCCCGTCCTATGTAGCAGCTTGCGGATATATGATTTATGGTACTATGTGCTTATCTTGTAATTGACTTCCAGTATAATCAACGGCTAACATCACGCTTGACAATACCCACATTCCTCATTTCGACGAAGCTCCAATCTTTCATTGAGTCCGGCGATAGGTTGTTCGCAGTGTGCGCCACCGATTCATCAAACGCCGAACCTCCCAATCCTACCCATTGCCCCATCAAGACCAGCCGTCTCCTTCTGCCGTTCCATATGCTTCAGTTTCAATTCGACGCGCTTATCTCTCCTCACAACCTGCTTCGTCCAATCAGCAGCATGAGTCTTCCCGTAAAACCTAGTCAACATCCTATCAACTCTCTTCACCATATCTTTTTCCCTCGGCCATTCCTTGGCCATCACAATCGTGCAAATGACGTCGAAGCTGGTATCGAGGATGTACTGACGTAGAGCGAAGAGCAGGCACCGCGTAACGACCGCTTCGGTCGGCGTTCCCGTTGAGCGTCTCGAGGATCGTGTATTCGGAGTGCTTCGTAGCCTGTTATACCCCGGAATGAAGATGGGTTAGTGAACTTCCTTCGGCGAGGCTTTAACGGAGTTAGGAAGAAGGGGGCATTGTTGGGTTAGTTTGGCTGTAGATTAGTTGAGAACATGGCAATGGATGCCCGAGAGGAGCTGGAGGCATATAACTTGACGAAGGTTGCTTCTGGTTGGGTTGGAAATAGGATAGAATTCAATGTTGAATTGTAGTCGCCAAGTTTTGCTAAAGACCTAGAAGTATAGTCGGGAAGAACTGGGTCTGACTTGATCGTCTGATGGAATGAAAATTAATAGTTCGTGGGGGATTATTCGTGATGGACAGAATACTTCCTAAATAGGTAACTTCTCCGTAATATGTCGGTTTCGGACTGCATCGGTCTGCTCAGTTATTAAGTCGTCAGAATATACCTTCTTTTCACCATGGTGAAGCGGAGAATAAAGTTTCTGAGTATTCAAGGACCAGCATTTTGTAGCGTAAAGAGACAATAGAGCATTTTAAATACTACAAATGTTTGCGTACAGCAATCTTATCAGTCCAAGACTCCAAGTCTGGAATGCTCTCATGACCTCGCCAAATACCTCGCCCATAGCCCATGAACAAACTTCCGATTGAGCTTGCCAAAAGTATCTAGAACCAATTAGCAAATTCTCGGTCATCCTACAACAGCAGAGCGACGATCCACACTTACACATCGGAATACAACTCAACAACCCCGTCAATGTCACAATTCCAAACACCTTAAACACCTCACTGGCACCCTTCTCCGCGGCCCAAGTATTGATAAATGTACTAAACCCATAGAAAATGAAGTTCTTCACCATCATCTGCAGGATGAATATCTCTGTACTATATCCTCTGAAACTGTCCAAAATATACAATCCACCGCTCGTGCTTGTGATGCTGACACCATAGCAGATTAGCCCGTGGCAGAAACTCGCTAGGTAGATGCCGTTGTGGGTTGGGTGGTCGACTTCCCACATGAGAACGAACCAGCCGATGGCGAGGAGGATGAAGGCGAGGACGTTGATGGGGATGCGGAATTCGGCTTCGAAGACACCGCGATTAGCACGACTCATGCGCTTCGCGGTGATGTCACACATCCAGCCTGCAGAGACACCGAGTACACCGCCGATGAAGGCTCCAGTGAAGAAGTAGCCATTTTGGGCGACCGTGAGGTTGTATGGTCTGAGTAAGAAGTGAATGAGCATGTTAGGAGAATAAGTACTGTGATTGGGACACTTACGGGACGGAGAATGTTTGAGCTAGAATGTAGGCTGTAACGACGAAGAATGACTAAGGTTCGGTCAATTATGATCTAATACTGGATTAACAGAATAGGGAAAACGTACCACAACTACCGCGCTGACAGCCAAAATCCAGATCACGGCAGGATTCAAGAGATGGATGAAGATCTCGGCGAGCAGCTTGAGGAGGTTGTCCGGGGTATAGGTCCTAGAAAACGGTCTCATGTCTTGAACCATAGTCCTTCTCGTACTTATCCTATCTGGAGTATTTCGAACTGTCTCCGTTTGCTCATTTTGTATGACTTTCTCATGCCCTTCACCGTCTCGCACGTCTGGACTTGTATCAGCTGTCCTCCTCTTGAACTGCGTTTCGGGCAACAAGAACACAGCTCCCAACCACCCTAATAGTTGGAATGGCAAGAGTATCCAGAACAAAAACCTCCAACCCAGACGCTCAAATATAGGCCCGGTTATTATTGCCACCATCGCCGCCATACACGCTAATGTGAGCACCAAAAGCGCTGTTCGTAACCCACGTTCATGTAGGTAGAAGATATCTCCGATTGCGGCGACGGAAAGACTTTCGTAAGCAGTGACACCGAGACCTTGGACCATGCGACCCGCAAGAAGCGTGTTGTAGTTCGATTTGACAGCACCAGATATGCAAATCCCAGTGCCGATGACTCCCATCGTGGACGCGAAGAGGAATTGGGGGCGTTTACCGTATTTCTGGGCCAGAACGGAAACAATTGGCCTGAATACCTGTAAATTATTGGGCTTGAGTCTGATGATTAGTCGTTGGACTTACCCGAGAGCTCCGACTACGAGCAATTGGTATCCTGAAAGCTCTGAGACCTTGGTGAGAGATACGCCAAGTATGGCAGATAATGCGAATGTTGACGCAGCGATGAGGGGTCCTGGCGTTGTAGCAAAAATGATGCAGTTGTAGAATAAGACGGCAAAGGTAATTTCCTTCTTCCATCTTGGCCAAAGCTAGTCACACTGAGTCGACTGCCAGCACGTTTTTGCTCTTGAATATCATACCAGTGGATCGTTCAGATCATCTGACGGTTGCGGCACAAGAACAATGCCGGTTTCCTAGGGATTGATGTCAATGAGAGCACTTCAACATGTATCTAGATTCTCTACCTTTCCGCCTACGTGCTTCAAATGCGTATGTTCGTACGGATGCGCAACACTATTTTGATCAGTGTCGAGTAGGTATTCCGTTCCAGGAGGCGGAGTGTCCCCAGAGGGCTGAATGATACCGAGTGGCATTGTAATCGTGATCGTAAACAAGGGTTTGACAGGTGTCGTGAAGACGATGAAGCTGTTGCTCCCTGAAGTAAACAACGAGGTTTGCTCAGGGAGCACCGGCAGTTGTTAGTTTGATCTCGCTCTAGGAGCTACCCCGCATTCATTTATTTAGAGATGGCTGGTCTCGAATGACGGGGAGGCCCAGAACCTGGGGTCGACATGGGTACGTATCATGACCAGCATCTTATTGCCCAGCCGGGGTCGGGATTATCGCTCCGAAGTCGTACAAAAGCCGGAAATGGTTTGCAGGAGGCCTCTTTTGAGTTATGCTCCCAGAAAAGAAACTCGCGCCTAAGATATCTACTTAGGTAGGTATTGCGAGATGCTTAAACTTCCACTTGAGTTGGAAGATGATGTTGGCCATTGCTGTTGCGGTTAGTTATTTTAGTACGAGTAGATATACACGCCTTTTTCTCTAAGCAGCAGCTGATAGACCGAGACTGTGAAACATTCGACACTGTGGCTCAATGGAAGTCAAAGCTGTATAAAGCGTCGGGGTGATCAGCTTCAATTGACTGGTTGGGAGTGGGAAGGCCGGCGGATTCTGACGCCAAATCCGACATGCCTGACTCTCCGAAGGCGAAATCCAGTGTCTCCAGATTTTGCAATGGTGTCATAAAATTGCTGCTTCTATCACATATCAGCATCAGATCATACCAGGGAAATAAAAGACGTACGGAGCAAAATTCCCCCAAAGTTGTGCAATCAGATCATCATCAAAGTCAACGCTTTGATTATTCTCCTTTGATGCCTCCAAAATACCAACATCTGCAAGTCGAACGGGAGTCTCTTCAGTGACAATTTGGCAGAAACCGACCTGTTCCATGCCGCGAAGTAAGTCAAGGCAAGTATCAATATGTCTCCGATATTCTGGGCGTTTGTAGTGTGCAAATGCCAGGATGAATATCATATTGACTCGCAAGACACATGAGCTATCATGTGCCGTGAGACTCGAGAGCGCGTGGTCGGCAGCCATCGTTTGCAATATCATCGTTGCTCTTTGGGCAGCATCGATACAACAATTCGCCAACTTCTCAAACCAGACACGTTTCGCTGGTTCGATCGCACCATTACGCAACACTAGATAGAGCAGGAAAGGTCGCGATAACAACATAGTTGTACTCCAATAATTGATATGCAGGAGTGCTACGGCTCGCTTTTGCGTTGGTGGGATAGGTACGCCCCATTCCAAATGAGATGGTATGGAGTCATACCATTGGCGGAGGGAAGATAGCAGGTTTGATATCTTCGAGAAAGAGATGGTGGCGTCATTTGTTGAGCGCTCTGGATAGATCGTATGGATGATATCTCGCTTTAAACGGCACAGGGAGACAGATGCCGACAACCAGCTCAGGGGAGTATGCATTCCAGGGTAAAGCATCTACATCATGTCAGATGAAGAAAGTATGAAGAACTGGAACCGACCTACCTGTTCCGACGGTAAGGGAGTCTGGATCTTCAACGTTCTTTCGTCTATCAAACAAGGACTTCCGCACCGAGATGCAACTTCCTGGTCAAGTATAAACAACGTCCACCAAAGCCTCCGATTTTGCTGCCTGATAGCATGATTTCCAGAAGTTGGAAGTTTGTCATGATGTAAGCCGAGCGAGTAAGCCATTTGGATACTTGCACCGATGTAGAGGTAAGACGTAACTCTGAAACATGAGTTTTCACAAGCAATGCTCTAAAATTATATTAGTGATATCATTTTAGGGAATGGACAATGACAAACCAAAGTAGCTAAGGCTCGAATGCTGTCAATGTCAGCTTCATCGTAGGTTACTGGCACTAAACCTTTCGCAAGCGAGATGTAATCCTGAGATGTTTTTGTGTCTTTCAGCGTGCAGCCTCCGATGGTCCTACTGGATGAGTGTTCTCTACCAGTATTACCGCTTGCTCCGATGGCGAAAATTGAGTAAAGCGAGCATAGCCACGAGTAAGATTCCGCTTTGGTGGGAGACAAATAAGTTTCTTCGAGACGCGAATGGAAGCTCTCGAGCGAGTAAAACCAGTAGCTGCAATGGACTTCTCTGAAGAATCTTGAAACATAATAATTGCAATCATCACGAGGAGGAAGATAGGGAATCTCATTCGCAATGAACTCGGGTGTGGACGGAGACGGCTTCGGAGCGGAAGGTGGGAAGAAACCAATTTTAGGCGGAGCTATAATTACTGAGCCTTTCTCGAGGCTAGGATCCGTCATAGAGCACACTGCTGCATTGAAAGGGATCTCTGAATGAGGACTGATATACCCTAGAGGGCGCTTAGTTGATTATCGATATTTCAGAATAGGACAACGAACGGTACTTTCCCATGGAGTCTTTCATTAGACACCCTAAAGGATCATGTAGGTCATTAATCTCCTCTGGGATCGATTCTGGTTCGTTACTATGTTCACGATCCGACTTGTACGACGTGCTGGGTTCTTGGACCAACGGAGTGATGGATTGCTGTTGCGGACTACTGCCGAGAGCTCCAGTATCGACATCTCTCGCGATCGATCTCAAAGATTCCAAGTTCAATTCGCGATCCGGGAAGAAATGTTCCAGAATCCTGACGGAGCACCGATACTCCTCTTCGGTAACATGGTAGTAAGGTCTCTTCTTGCGGCGTTCAACAACTCCGCACGAAGCCCCTATGCGTGCGCAATACCGACATGGTCCTGGGACTAATGATAGTAAAACCGTCAGAAACCCACTGGGCGAATCACACTCGCTGCGAACTTACCGGGGTCGATGCACTGTGAATGACTTAGTGGTGGTCAATGAGCAAGGCCATGACAACGTACTTTAGTTTTCCTGCTCCTGCATCGGTCACAACTGACGTGAGCCCGATGCTGGCCTGGCTTTTGTGCCCTGCTCCGTATGTAGCTTCCTTCAGGTTTGGGCCCGTCTGCCATTATCGGCGATGCTGATTAATGTGGGTTTGTACGACGACGAATGGTTAGGTGTAGGCAAAGGGTCAAGACACTGATGTTTATTGGAAGATATGTCGTTCGCAATGGGGTGGAACGAAAATGCGGGGTCCGGGGTTTCAAACCTGGAGTGAGCCATGTGGGGACACTACTAGGTACGCTGCAAGGTTGCGAGCCGCCTCAGTCATCGCAAGGCCAGGCAGGCCACGTCTGGGCAAGTTTAGAGTCATTAGTACTTTTTCTAGAGGCAGCTAGGTGTGCATATTCGAGCAAGTCAAATTGGTCAAGCTTCCAAGCTCATAGCGAGGCCGATATGTTACTGAGTCTGAAACGAAGAACAATGCTCCCAGCACTCTATTGATGATCCCCTCTATAATTCCGCAGAATATTCTCAACTGATCTTGATCAAAACAGACTTTGTCTCTAGGAAATTGTTCAGCGAATATGCTGGTTCGCCTTCCCTGCCGATTCCAGAGGATTTGTAGCCACCAAAAGGCATATCTTTTCCTGTCGTCGGACTTGTGCAGTTGACGCCAACATTTCCAGCTTCAAGACCCTTGGCGAACTTCATGGCGCGATCAATATTCTTGGTGAAGACCGAGGCGTAGAGGCCGTATTCTGTATTGTTCGCTTTCTCAAGAACTTCTTCTTCCGTCTTGAAGGTATTGATGTGGACAACTGGACCGAAGATTTCTTCCTTCATCACAGTTGCATCCTCGGGAGTATTCGTGAATACAGTAGGCTGAATAAAATATCCCTTTTGGTCGGACGGAGCTTCGCCGCCAAGCACCAAGTCCCCTGATTTCTTACCCATCTCAAGATACCGAAGAACGGTCTTGTGCTGCACCTCATCCGCTTGAGGGCCGTGGTTGACCCCCTTCGTGAGAGGGTCGCCCATTGAAACCTTCCTGAAATTCTCCTTGAAAGCTTCGAGAAATTTGTCCGCGATGGTATCCTGGACATACACACGCGAATTTGCCATGCACACTTGTCCACTATTGGTCTGAATGCTGAAGGCCGTGGCTTTGACTGCATCTTCAATGTCTGCGTCGTCGAAAACGATGGCCGGAGACTTTCCACCTAGTTCAAGCATCACAACCTTGAGATTGGACTTTGCGGCAGCTGCTTGAATTAGACGTCCGGTGCGGCCAGATCCGGTGAAGGAGAGTGCACGGACATCCATGTGGTGGCTTAAGATCGAACCGGAGACGTTTCCAAAGCCAGTGATGATATTAATAACACCAGGGGGGAAACCAGCCTTTTGAACCAAAGCTGCAACCTTTGCGGACTGTTGCGATTGTTAGATGATAGGCTCTGCCGTAGTTGTTTGAAGTCATGCTTACCGTCAATGGTGCCTTTTCGCTACTCTTCAGCACTACAGTGTTACCGACGATCAAAGCAGGAGCTAGCTTGTTCGCGAGGAAAAGGAGCGGTACGTTCCAGGGAATGATGGCAGCGACTACACCAAAGGGCTGTCTTAACGTCATATTGATGAATCCGGGAGTCTGCACGCTAGTGGTTCCTTGGACTTGATATCCTGCCTCTGCGTAATGGTCGAATTTGCTGGCGCATGCGTATGCATCAAAGAAACCCTCGGCGGGCTTTCCCATCGACATGGCTTCCAAGCTGGAAAGCTCGCCATTGCTCTCACGAATCAAGCTTGCGAGCTTTTTCATGTAGGATGCGCGCTCCTCGACAGTAGCGTTGGACCATTTCGGAAATGCAGCTTTGGCCGATGCGACAGCTCGGTCTGTATCTTTCTCTGATGCTTCATGGACTGTGATAGATGTCAATTATCACGTATGCTATTGTGATGGGCCTGGAACAGTCCAGGAGAATTGACTTGCTCACCTTTCGCTACGAGCTCCAAAGTGGCTGGGTTATGGATGTCAAATGTTTTTCCATCCGAAGATTCGGAGAACTACACAATGTTAACTAGAGATGCATGGAAACTTAGATCAAGCTGTGTCTCACCTCTCCGTTGATGAAAAGACGCGTCTCGAGGTGTTCTGGTTTGCCCATCGCGTCGCGGACCTTGAGGTGAAAAGCTAGGTGATACCTGGAGTCCAGAGCAGAGCCGATGGATCTTACTGGAGGAGGCGCGATGATTCTACGGTTCCAGAGAGCGACGTTCACGGCGTGAAGTTGCAGTTTATCTCGATCGATGATTGCTTCGGATTCCACCCAAGGATTCCGACTCCCAGTCCCGAAGATTGCTCGCCGACTTGCTTAGGCCGATGCCCCAATGATGTTCCAGACGGAGTGTGGATGTAGAGAAACCCCACATGTTCACATCAGATAGATACTTTGCGGCGGGGTGACACGGCAGCGACGACGCGTTACCCCGCCCTGGACAGCATCACACAGCATCGGATTGATGAAGGCGACAGGAGCTCATCGTTCGTCCAATATGCCGACGCAGCTGGAGAATAGTCAGATGGAGATCCATTGGCGTCGAGTCGGGTCAATTGCAGCAGTCCCATGGCAAACGTCTCAAGGATTTCGAGCTGCTGAGATGAGTACATAACAAGAGCTGTTTCCGGGTGTCTGGGTGACGGAATCACCACAGAGACCAGCACAAGAGCCAGAAGATCGGCAGCAAGATGAGCGACGTCGAACAGCTGAAGAAGGTCGTCGAGTCTCTCCAAAAGGAGGTGACACGGTTGAGTGGTGGGTCTTCGAAGCGCTTACTCAGGAATCATGACTAACCCGCAGCAGACCAGGAGGAGGTTCGCAAGCTTCAGTACAAGTACGGCTACTACCTCGACAAGTGTCTCTACCAGGAGGTGTGCTCGCCCGGTCTGTAATCGGTCAATTCAAAGCTAATGCAGGACTACGACAGGTTACTGAGCTCTATTCCGAGCATCCTGATGCCTGCGTCGAATTCCTCGGAGGCCGCTACAAGTCGAAGGCCGGCGCCAAACGACTCTACCTTGGCCGCTTCGCTCCCCAATTCGTGAACGGCAGAAATGGCCCTGTCCATGGCTATCTGCTCGATCATCCTCAGATGCAGGGCATCGTCGACATCTCCGACGATGGCACTCGCGCAAAGGGCCGTTTCCGAACCATCATGTCTGCTGGCACTCACAAGAGTGTCGCCGACACCCACCCTCGAGGTCTTGTGCAATGGTGGGAAGGCGGTGCATACGAGAATGAATATATCAAAGAGGATGGAATCTGGAAGATCTTTCGGTTGAAGTACTTCCCGTTCTGGCACGCAGAATTTGAGAGTGGCTGGTCAAACACAAAGGAGAATTATGTTCCTTTCACCAACACAACGTATCCCGAGGACCCGAATGGGCCGGATGAGCTTGTGGAGCAGAACATGTTGTGGCCGGATACCCGTGTCATTCCGTTCCACTACACCCATCCTGTCACTGGGAAGCAGGTTGCAGACGATGACTTAAGGGCACCTGAGTGGGGCAAGGACGTCAGCACCAGCAAGCCGCCGTTGACTCTGAGTAGAGCGTCCGTTGACTCTAAGTAGAGCGTCGTCTTATACGGATGCACTTTCGTCGTATTTGCAATCATGCAGATGACTTGAATGACCCTAAAGTTCATCAAATTATGTGCTCTTTTGAATGGCATCATCTTCCGGCCATTGCTACGGGCTGATGCGTTACCTCAATCTTGCCCATTAACACCTTCATGATAGCTTGCACTCTATTCTGAAAGCTCCCCCGAACGAAATTTGATACGCACTAATGTCAACTCAAGGTACTGCAAAATGGATGAATTAGATGCTTTCGTTGTTTTGCCCGCAGCCATGTTGCCTTACCCGCAACATATTCAGCATCGGAATCTTCCCATATTTTCTGCACGGAAAAACGTTCTGCGAAGAGCCCTCAAGACCAAGGGTCTTCTTGTAAGCTAATTGGCTCCTTACTCTGTTCCATTCTAATGTTCACTAACATTTCCGTGATATGTCTGGAGCACCATAGTAGTCTCTGCATTTTGTTCGAGCTAGCTAGCTTATTCTTCAAGGGGCAACTTGAAGAGTCGAATGGCATTCGTCCTTGCAACCGCTTCCTTCTGATCTTCGGGGAGATCCACAGTCTTCCACCAGTTCTGTCCCTCCTCCACGGCTTCATACGGAGTATCTATTGCGTACAGGCACCTATCCAATCCAATTTCCTCGATGCAGTACTTCAATCCTCTTGTGTTATAGTTCCCCGATGTCGTAATTGACACGTTGTGCGTAAAGTAATACTTGTAATCCTGTTTGGATGGCCGAGTGCCCTTCTTTAACGGGTGGTTGTACCAATGATCCGCTCGCCAAAGGTTGAACGGAATACTGGTCAGGTGTAAGCTATCCTGCTCGGTCTCGGTTGAATCTTACGGAATTGTGACTTACTTTTCTCCCAAGTGGCCAGCAACAATCTGAACTTTCGGGTAGCGATCGAAAATCCCACTGGAGCACACGGCGTACAGATGCCAGCTTAGATCTAGGTGGAACTGAACACCGGCTCCTATCATGTGGGTCCGATCTCCATATCTAGTACCGGGCTGCAAGTCTTGCTTGATTGCATATCTCGGGTGGAAGTATATTGGCACGTCCAGTTCTTGCACGGCTTCCCAGAATGGATCATACTCAGCAGTGTCGAAATAGACTTTGTTCTCTCCATCCTTGCCCGTGGACTGGTAATCGTTCACAAGTCCGCCAAACATGCCGAGCTCCTTGACAGCCCGTCGCAACTCGTCTGCTGCATCTTTTGCATTATGCATTGAGAGAGCTGCCAAAGCTCCGAATCGTGCGGGATTCTTCTTCACTTCCCCCGCGAGGTAGTCGTTGGCTTCTATGGCCACATTCTTGGCCGTTTCGGCGTCCGGCTCGCCTTGACATCCGGGTGAGGTGAGAGATAGGAGCATGTATTCCACACCATGCTCATCCATGCTCTTGAGACGTTCATCATGGATGTCGAAGAGGCGGCGCTCGTGCGAGGAGAGACCGGAGTCTACATCTTCTCCCGGGGCTCTGAGCTTCTGGAACTGAGCAAAGGAATGGGCCTTTATGCCTGCCGGATCAAGTATGGCCTCCTCGACCGCTATTGTTCCTTTCACCATTGTGAAGACCTGATGAGAATTTAATTACGTGTTACGACTGACGACTGGCGACTTTGAAGGGTCCACAGGATTGACGGAGCTTGAGTCTCTGGGATTGAATCAGACTTTGCAAGATAGCTTGCAATAGCAACGACGGGGAGCAGGCTGATAGCTCGGTGCCGCTCCCAGGATGATGAGTTGGCCATAGCTCCCAGACGACAAACCATGATGACCCGATGCGAATTGCCTTGGGACGCGTGCCTGCATGCCTGGGTACGCCGTGATCACAGGCAGCATGTTTCGAGACGGCAGATACTCGAGCATCGCTTCTATACGGCCGACGTCTGCAGTCCTCGTCGGCTTCACCCCACCGATGGATGCATCCTGGACCGTACCCCGCGTTCCCCACATTTCCCAATCGGGATCCAATGCTCTCCTTGCTCTCCTCGAACCATGCTGGCGCGACGTCTCTCCTGCGAACTCTGTTCTCCTTGATGCTCATCTCCGTTCTTATTTGTACTCGTCAGCCACAGTCTTTGGACTTCTAACCTGTTGGCGACGCTGTCGAAGCCATGGCTCATATCTTTTCCCTCACAACGCCCGCCTATGTCAAAGGCAATAGAGACGGCGACCAAGTCAAGTTTCCGGACACGCCATTCTTCCAGGGCTTCAATCTACCGTCGCGTCTCGAAGCTGATATCTTTGAGCTCGAAACGTCCGGTGAAATTCCCAAGGATATCAATGGCACTTTCTACCGTATTCAGCCCGACCATCAATTCCCTCCGTTGTTCGAAGAAGATATCCATTTCAATGGCGATGGAAGTGTCTCCGCTTTCCATTTCGAGAACGGCCATGTAGATTTTCGTCAGCGATATGTCCATACCGATCGATTCAAGGCTGAACGAAAAGCTAGACGGGCGCTTCTGGGAAAGTACCGGAACCCATATACCGACAATGAAATGGTGAAGGGCATCATTCGCACTGCCTCAAATACCAACATCGTGTACTGGAGGGGTGTGCTTCTAGCGACCAAAGAAGATGGGCCGCCATTTGCCATGGACCCCGTGACTCTGGAAACGATTGGACGATATGATTTCGAAGGTCAAGTTAAGACCCCGACATTCACAGCACATCCAAAATTTGACCCGGACACGGGAGAAATGGTGGCATTCGGCTACGAAGCTGGCGGAGATGGTTCTGATGGGTCCTGCGATGTGGTAGTGTACACCATCGACAGAGACGGCAAGAAAAAAAATGAGTCGTGGTACAAGGCTCCATTTTGCGGCATGATTCATGACTGTGCCATCACAAAGAACTACCTGATTCTTCCCCTGACGCCTCTAAAAGCGAACCCGGAAAGATTAAAGAGAGGTGGAAATAAGTTCGCTTGGGACCCCGAAGAGGATCAATGGTATGGAATCGTTCCTCGAGCAGGCGGTAAGCCAGAGGATATAGTATGGCTAAGAGCAGATAATGGTCGGTCCGCCCCTCTTCTCTCTTTTATTCCGAACCTTGGAAACTTACTAATTCCTTACAGGCTTCCACGGCCATGTCGCTGGCGCATATGAGAATGAAGACGGTCACATAGTTTGCGATCTCACAGTCGCAACCTCCAATGTCTTCTTTTTCTTTCCACCAGACAACGCACCCCCAGAGGGCCTCGCCGAACGCAACAAACTAAATTCCGACACCTACCGCTGGATCTTTGACCCCAAGGCCCCCACGAACTCGCGCGTACAACCCGCCAAAGTCTTCGGCATAAACGGGGAATTCTCACGCATTGATGATAGATATACGACAAAACATTACAATCACTTTTGGCAATGCCAAATTGATCCTACCAAACCTTACGATATCCAAAAATGCGGTCCTCCCGCTGGTGGATTGTTCAATGTGATGGGGCATTTTACATGGGACGAAGGTCTGAAAGACGTCTACTTCGCGGGACCGACCGCTACATTCCAAGAGCCCGCATTCATCCCGCGGCGGGGCTCCACGAAGGAGGGCGATGGTTACTTGATCGCTCTTCTAAATCATCTCGATGTCTTGAGAAACGACATTTTGATTTTCGATGCCATGAATCTTAGTAAAGGTCCTTTGGCTGCGATTAAATTGCCTGTCAAGTTGAGGCTTGGGCTGCATGGGAACTTCGTCGATCAGAGTGATATCGAGGAGTGGATGGAGAGGAGGAAAGAGGGAGGACCAGTGGGTCCGGTGAAGGCTGCGGAAGAGCCTTTACCTTGGCAGAAGGAGTTTTGGGAGAAGCAAGGAGGCAATGGAGTCCATGCTAATGGAACAAGTGGCACGAATGGAACGTCATAGATGAATGTGGCGGTGCGGAGGTTGGTTGCTGCCACGTCTTGAGTAGCTTCGTAAAGCACTGAGGCAGACTTGAATGCACATCATTGGAGGATGTCCATAATTTTGATCTCTTCCAATCGCACCATATTGCATCACCAACCAATATACGTCCATGCGGAATGTTCTCAGATCCTCTCGAACAATCGTTAGGTATAGCCACCCCCGCATGGGGTAGCGTCAGAGCCTTATCTCAATAAACGATGCTGGGGTTACACGTTTTCCTTACTGGTCAGTTCCACCTTTCCAATTGGGTCATTTCATTTTTCCGTCTTTCCCGTGGTTGCACCAATTTATTTATCTGCACGGCCCGGCGGCCAGCAACCGAGTAACACTGACCGGGGTCGTTGCAGCATCTAGGAAGCTTGTCTACTCGATGACCACTATGATACTGCTCTCTTCTAGAGCAAATATTGTTGTATTTGTGGCGGAGGGGTGTAATGTTATTTTCTACCTGCTGTCCGGATGAGAGGCCTCTCTAGGCAATGGCTATCATATCGAGATCCATTGCTCGAGCTGCCTCTATAGCTTTCATTCTTGTAACATTATGTGCTCTTGGAATCTTCTTTCGTGATAACAATCTTGAATCTCTCCACGGCTTGCTTCGGATTTCAGCATCAAACAACGCCGGGATCTCGGGGAAGACATCGAATTCAGAAGAAAAGACAAATTCTCTTCTGTTAACCGAGCAGCAATGCACGGAAACCTTCCCAGGACTCACCAAGGATATTGACTATACAGTGAGTAGGGGGAAGTTCAAGTTTGAGAAGGAGAGTGGAGATTACAGAGGGTTGGTCCAAGGCAGAATAAGGGATGGAAACGTATGTTAAAGTTCAAACTCTCACAGCTATAAGCTTACTTAACTCTCCGCCAGCTATACATTCTTACGGTTGCGCCAGACACAATCGAAGAAGCAATATGGGTACAGATACCCGTCCTGCCTCCTTAAAATTATAAAGTCAAGCTGAGATCGGTACAGGAACGCAATGCCATCCTCCACGCCCTCTACCGCGCCATCATCGCATCCCCCGAACCACTTCCCTCCACCCCGTTTGCCTTCTGCATAAACGATGAACCCAAAAACAACTCCTGGTCCTTCGCCCGACCTAATAAACCCGCTTCAAACCAGAACCACTGGCTCATGTCTCATTTCAGCTTCTGGTCATGGCCCATTCCCTTCGTGGGAACCATGGATGAAGTCCTTGAGAAAATCGGTAGCGTAGAGAAGACGACGTTGTGGGATGAGAAGATAGACAGGGCAGTTTGGAGAGGGACAACTTGGTTTAATCCCATTGGGAATAAGAATCTACGGCCGGGACTACTGAAAGCGACGAAGGGGAAGGAGTGGGCGGATGTGGAGAGTTTGATGTGGAATGGAAGTGATGCTAATAATTCGCTTTCAATCCAGGAGTTTTGCAAATATAAATATATTATCTATACTGAGGTGAGTTGCGCCCTCACTTTCGACCTCCGAGACTTTCAAAGAGTGAGAATTGATATGGTGCAGGGCGTAACTTACTCCGGCCGCCTCTCTTACCACCAAGCCTGCGCCTCCATCCTCATAACCCCACCGTTAACCTACCTTCAACATGCAAGCCACCTCATCCGCCCCATTTCCTCCCGTACCCTCCTGTCTCCGTCACATTCTGAAAATTCATCACCTGCTTTCAACGGTCCCCCACCTCCCACGATTCTTGAAACAACATCCGATCCCTCCCTCGCAAACGCCGTGTTCGTCTCTCCGGACTGGTCCGATCTTGAAGCCACGATTGCTTATCTACGTACGAACCCGGACACAGCGAGGGGGATAGCGGAGAGGCAGAGACAAGTGACGATTGGAGGCGGGTATTTGTCTCCGGCAGCGGAGGCTTGTTATTGGAGGGCGCTGATTAGGGGTTGGGCTAGTGTTGCCATTGTCGATGAGGGAGATGGAGAAGGGGGATGGGGAGGCGAGATGGGGATGAGATGGGAGACCTTTGTACTTAAAGGTAGGTTGGACGAGGCGTCAGGGTGAGACATGAAATTGCCGTGAGATCTTGTGATTCTCCTGTACGTATGTTTTGATTGGAAATTCGTACATATCTGGAGGTGAATGTCTGAAATGGATATGGGTGCGGGTAACTTGCTTGTTGATTCTTAACAGCGCCGTGGTTGTAATACTTTTCCTCTGGCCTCAGAAACCTAATGAGATGAAAATTCAAAATAGCAGGCTCTATCTGCTACTAACTTTGGTGCTAGAGCTCTACAAAGGCTGCTTAGGCTCAGTAAAAGTAATTAAAACCACTTGCCATCATTAAGCCTATGTAGAAAGTGAGTTGGTACGTAAGTCTTATGCGGGTTACATGTACAAGAGGCTTATCGTACATGCAGATATCAAGTGGATCACGTGACGGATTGTTTACTGAATTTACTCGTTTTACTTAAGCTTCTCACATGAAGGGAGTCCATATATCTACGCCGTCGCGCTGACTTCTCTTGCACCTACAATACTATTCCCATGCGTTGACTTTTCTTCTTCCTCCCTCTTCAACTTCGCTTGAAGCGCAGAAAAATTCCTCTGCATTGCATTTCTAGTAAACTCTTCTCCGGTGACCATGGGGTACTTCTTCAGCGGTCCTTGGATTTCCGCATCTGTACAAGGTTGGTTGAAGAAGGCAATGCTATAGCGTTCACCGTAGTAGTCTCCTGGCTCGCTAGGCGCCTTGACACGATGAAACGTACTCTTGAATCTATCATCTGACCAGCTCATCAATAAGTCACCGATGTTGCATACGATGGCATTACTCTCGACATCGGGTTCTACTTTCGTCCATGTATCGCCGTAGCCAAAGGATGTTGAGACTTCGCGACCGGGACAGATCTCCAAACCAGATTGACCAGCTTTCTGGAAAAGAAGAGTGACCCAATCCCAATCTGTGTGAGCACCCGCTCGATGCCATACCTCTCCGGTCGGATTTGGTGTCTGTGGCGTCTCGAAGTAGTGTAGCAATCGACATACTGTTTGGGTCTCAGGCCGACTGATATCATGCGCCTTCACGAAATAGTCGTCTGGAAATCCGAGACCCCGCGCGAAACAGACCATCAAGCTCTCGCTCACTTTCTGCGCCTGATGCATGAAGTTCAAGGCTTCGGCTTTGAAATCTGGCAATTCGGGCTCGGATAGCCATTTGCCATCCATGCCGGCGCCGAATTGCATTTGGTAAGACTCTTTGCGATCCGCTGCACCTGTTGAAGGGCGGATTTGCGCGTTCTTCTCCCAGCCGGCGTTGTTCTTGGGGAAGAATGGGATCTTGGCTTTGACGTCGTCGGAGAGTGCAAAGAACCGTGCGGAGTTGGAGAAGATAGAGTCGATGGTTGAACGAGAGATCCCATGGTCGACGAGGCAGAAGAAGCCGACATTTTCGGCTGCGTCGACCAGCTCGGTCGTTATCTCATCGATGCGTGATTCGTAGTCTCGAAGGGAGATGGTCGGAATGGGACGATCGAGATACTTGGTAGGAGCCATAGCTGGGTCTCTAAGGTCTTGAGGACTAGTAATTGTATCACTGGAATACGAGATTACCAGTTAGGTGCCTATCTTGATATGAAATCTTGTGGTCGAAAACTAGCGCGTTCAACGCCCACCTTTTATGTGGAGCCATTTTGGCAGTTTTTCGGTATTCGCGCTCACGCAAAGGCCCGAACTGATGATCGGCCTTTCGCTCAATAGGCTGCTGAAGAATTGGCAAAAACAAATGACGGTAAGAATGGAGTCGTTGGTTGAGATGATGCCGCGGAGAGATAAGGGCAATCGCTTATGTAAGGCAGTTTTTGGAGGATTGCGGAGAAACGTCGTCGGCAGCCGACG
>AJFK01000471.1:0-23133 GCA_000467715.1 Hysterium pulicare CBS 123377
CTGTTTACATCTTTACTCAGTCGATTACTCCGTCGATTACTCAGTCGACGCTGTCAAAACTCCGACAAGAAGGGGATTATCCATTCCTGATTGGACACCTTAACGGGCGGCTCGAACAGTTCCCACGTTCATGAGGGTTCCTCTAGTGGACCACCCTCCATTCACCATGGGAAAGTCTCGGCATGACATGTCCGCATCAGATAACATCTCTGCAGCCGCATCAATTATTGGGCAATTCGAGCACATAAACATCGACGATTATAGCGATGAACGATCAACGAGCCATACGGCTGAACCAGTACAGGAGCGCATCACACGAGTCCGCGAAGATCTAGGGAATCTTCAGAAATTCTATAACGTCGATACCTCACCAAATCGGCGAGACCGGCTGAAGAAATACTTCGAAGATGAGCTACAAGGGTTGAAGAAGGCTCCGTTTAATATCTATAACCAGGAAGAGAAGGTCGATTATCTCTTATTGAAGAGTTTTCTGGAGCTCAATCTCTGGGATTTAAGTCGGGATGCGGAGATGGATAAAAAGATGGAGGACCTTCTCCCTTTTGCGCCCACCATCATTCGCCTTATCGAGGATAGGCAGCAAGGGCGAGCGAAGGACGCAAAGGGGGCCGCTCAAGATTTGTTCGAGGTTCAGAAGCAGATATCAACGATCGAAAAGCGCGTTGCAGCTAAAAAGATGAAGGTGGAGAAGTTCATTGCTTTCCGCGCCGTAAAGGCGATAACGCGATTTCGCGGCCTGCTCGCAGAATGGTTCGAATTCTTCAAAGGCTACGACCCCATGTTCACCTGGTGGGTTGCCGAGCCGTATCCCAAGGTTGACAAAGCTCTCGCAGGTTTTGCTGATGTTATCTCAGAAATCCTTGTCGGCGTCAGACCTGGAGATGAGGATGCCTTAGTAGGAGAGCCCATTGGTCGTGAAGGCTTGATGCATGACTTGGATGCCGAGAAAATCCCATACACGCCTGAAGAGCTCATCAAGATTGGTGAATCAGAGTATAAATGGTGTGAGGCGGAGATGCAAAATGCCTCAGACGAGCTCGGGTATTCGAATTGGCGTGACGCCCTCGAGCACGTTAAGAATCTCTACGTAGAGCCTGGAAAACAACCACAACTCATCCGCGATCTCACGGATGAAGCGACGGAATACGTCAAGAAGCACGACCTTGTCACCGTCCCCACAATCTGCGAAGAAACCTGGCGAATGTTTATGATGTCTCCGGCCCGCCAGAAAGTCAACCCATTCTTCCTGGGCGGTACGTCAATCATTGTTTCCTATCCGACCGACACCATGGACCACGAAGCAAAACTCATGAGCTTACGCGGAAATAATATTCATTTCTCCCGGGCCACCGTCTTCCATGAAATGATCCCCGGTCATCACCTCCAAATGCACATGATGACGCGAAAACGGCCTTACCGAATGCTGTTCTTCACGCCGTTTTGCACCGAAGGCTGGGCCTTCTATTGGGAGATGGTGCTCTGGGATAAGGAAAGCTGGAAGAAAACGCCCGAGAATCGCATCGGGATGCTATTTTGGCGGATGCATCGATGCGCGCGTATCATCTTTTCTTTGAAGTTTCATTTGGGTCAGATGACACCGCAGGAATGTATTGACTTGCTGGTTGACTGGGTGGGACACGAGCGTGCAACGGCGGAAGGAGAAGTAAGAAGGAGTTTCAATGGCGATTATAGCCCACTTTACCAAGCTGGGTATATGCTTGGTGGACTACAGCTGTACGCGTTGAGGAAGGAAGTAGTGGATACGGGAAAGATGACTGAGAAGCAGTTCCACGATCGATTTTTGGTGGAGAATCAGATGCCGGTGGAGTTGTTCAGAGCGCTGACAATGGAAAAGCCTTTGGATCCGGACTTCAAAGCTTCGTGGAGGTTTTACGAGGGTATGTAGCTGTTTCGATGCTTCCGATTCCAACAGTATCTTAGCCTTTTACTTGCTACGCCTTTGCTGTGAGAGCTTTTAGGGCGTGGACATGACGTCAACCCGTTTCAACGCGGCGACCGTGTCCATTCTTCACCGTTATCTTTGCATATGACTCAACTGGACTCTGAAGCTAAAAATCCGGTTGATGTCTGTACGTGCACACTCAAAGAAGCTATTTAGAAACGAGGAGAGTTGGGTCTGTGGTGTAGGGGTTAACTGGATGTGAGTCGCGTAGCAGAGCTCCAATCGGCCATGCAGACAGTGGAGAGGTTATTTGAGTGATTTAAGGAGAGCTGACGAATACCTGACCTGTCATGATCCCGCCACATGTTGGTTAGCTTATCATACATTCTTATCCAGTGATGAACGATCCTCGGTAGTGTTGCGAAGCGTGGGATACCCAGACTTTGACTGACGTTAGGTTCTACGCCTGGACTATTCTATTGTAAGACGAGTTTTGCTTGATCTCGCTCGTTCCTTTTCTGGCTCCATTCAATAGTGTTGACTGGCCTCAAAGCTCATGAACTATGGTACGACCATATGTTTGTCCTCTCCGTATAACGTGTTGAAAGTGAATCAGTAGATTGAAGTAGAGAGGAAAGATGGAAAGCCCATTCAGGGGTTTTGTACGAGGTGACTGAGCTCCATGGGCCATTGGCTAAGTTACCTCCAACATAACAAAAGAAAATTGAAGGCAGAAATGTGGTTGAATTTCCAGTTAGGATATTTTGGCTACGATACCAAGTGTCGATGTGTACCCATTGCGGGGAAAGTAAGATGCCCTTGGAGGTGCCTGCTCCATGATTCTACGTAGTACGAATGTTTGAATGGATGGCTTATTGAAGGATGTGAGAGATTTCAAGATCTCAAGTCTCTCTTTCCAGTGTACGTAGTATTGAAAAGTTATACCTGCAACATCTTTTATGCTGCTGACGGCTACATACGTCTCTAGAACTATGGTACCAAGATTGAATAGTATACGCGGATAGCAAGAAGAGCCAGCACGATGTTGGCGCGCAGCCCTCACTCAAATGAACTAGGATACCCACTGGAGGCATATGCACCATAACACAATAGGCTACCTACAACAGGTGTGCTATTCCATTAGATCTTTTGTCTCTTTTCCCTGTCTACAATCATGTAGACAGCTAGTTATTGGACGTGTTTCATATCTGCTCGAGGCCAGATACGCCTCTAGAGCTACGTTCCGGAGGTCAAACCGGATATACGGACAGCAAGAAAAGCCATCACGGAGTTAGAGCGTACGTAGACTAGGGAAAACATGACGCTCACAGCGCATTAGCATGCTCTGTTGGCGTATGAAACCCCTGAATGGGCCTTCCATCCCTCTTCTCATCTTCAATCTACGGATTCACTTCAAATACTATTAGATAGCGCGAGCCTTCTGATTTCCCTTTATATAGGGGATATGAGGTCAAAGCTTCAGGCCGTGTTAAGAGCTAATCGCAATAGTCTTGGGACGTTAATGAGAAAGTATTTGGGAGCATACAATGGAACTACTCTCTTACAAACCAAAGGGGATAGAACGGAAATCTTCATCTAACAGAGACAGCTTTGATATCGCTGTCCTGGCAAGTTGATTGGTATAATCGCCTTGCCTGTCGAAATTTTACTGTAGCAGTGAGCTCCTGGTCGCCAAAAAGAAAGGCGAATTTTCATCAGTACCACTATAGGCGTACAAGAGCCCGTATGGACCGGGGACATTTCTATCTTCTCTCTTTATGGATAACACGACACTCTATCTGTTAAAGTCCCCTATCATGTATATTTCGAGCAACTTGCCGTGCCGACTTGGGTGTTTCCCTAAGGCGAGCACAACAATGGGTGTAACACGCTAAAGAATGATTTTCGGTTTCGCGAGTTATCCGCTGGCATAGTTTAAAGAGTGGACGGGTGTCGGTCCCGTAGAGCATGAAAGAGCTTTCTGTCCGGCAAAAGCTTCGGAAGGACTGGGAAAGGAGTATCGGAAATGAATGCAAAAGTATGGAATGAGGATTCACCGAGTAGACTCCACGAGACGATTAACCCGAAAGGGAAGTTTGAGACTTGGGCGCAGAGAAATGATACGTTGAAAACGATTACGAGGAAGGCAGGGCATTTGATGCCGGCTGAGCTGCCTGGTGGGAGGTTCTTGAATTATTGATACCTTTTTATTTCTTCACCACGATATCTGCAGTATTTTGGCTTTGAATCAACTATTTCCCATTTTCTTGCTCCCCGACTTGATATTTGTAATTCCCTGCAAGCCTTCTATAACCCTGGCTAGCTCTTCATTCGACGGCGTGACAACCATACACCTGACCTCCATACTCCTCCACAGCCCGCCTACAGGCCTGATCTCCGGCATGAACACAGCGGTATTTACAAATCCAGTTCCGCCCACATGTGCACATCCTGGGTTTGCAAATAGCCTAGCCTCACATTTATCCTCCTCCTCTGCGACGAAGACACCGCAGCGGCCGGCGCTTGGTAGGTCATAGCAACTGCCTTTCATGTACTGCGATGCTGGTTTAGGTAGCTCAAGGGTATGAAGGACGTGACCACGACATCGCTTAGGGCCGCCGCTGCCGGCATAGGATATGGCTAGTATTGGAAGGGTTTTATCGGTTGTGGGCGGTGGCTTGACTTCGACTGCAGGCTCGGATGTGTTGTGTACTTCGTGTGGGCTTACGTCGTTTACTAGAAGCGATTGAGACCTCGGTCTTGGAGCGAGCAGTATCGTAGTGAAGGTCAGGAGGAGGACGAAGAGAAGGACGAAGGAGATTTGGTAAATGCGTGGATGCATTTGAGGGTTCTTTAGGGGACTGTGGACAGTATTCAGTCTGGTGCAAGCGACAGATTGGGCGAAGTAGTGCTAACGACTCTTCCAAAGAGTATGCAAGAAGGGTACAATATCATTCTGAACGTAGTTTTGAAGGACGATGGATGAGTGCTTGAAGCTCGTTTCACTTGGCCTGCTTTTGACCTTGGCGTTGGTGCCTGCTCCCTATCCATCCCATCGCCCACCTCGTACGATTTCGAATCTGGAGAAACTCCCTACGATTTTCACCACCCGTTATTGCGCGACGGGTTCTAGCTGTCCAGCGATATTATATCAAACTTGTGCAGCCACAAACCTCCCCTGGAGTTTCAAAACCGCCCCAGTCACAGCAAAGCCTCCAGAAGTAATCGTGAGCCTGACAGAAGCAGCTATGAGCTTTGCGATCGATACCGGATGTCACATAGATACCCCGAGCTAATGGCAAGCTCTCAGCTCCATGCCATTACATGGTGGCAATTTAAATTTCATAAGTTTCGCTAATCTCCTCAATACCATCTTAGACTTTCCTGGCCGCAAGGAGTAAGTCGGACGACGCGTTTCGAATATCCAGTTGTCCTCTCGTTATCCTGTCTGCGCCTAGATGCTGGCTTACCCCCAATTACCGCAAGTGTGAGCTCTTACAGATTGATAAACTGCCAATTCTACTGTTAGGGCGATGATCTCAAAAAGTCTTATATCTCCTTTCCCACATCTTTTGAGCATATCACTTTACACATATTGTGTACTTCCAAAGCTCTGGCCTGCCGAGCTTGCCGTTCTTGTAGTCTCGTAGAACCTAGCTACCAGGGCCACCTTTTCGCTTGCGGCTTACCCAACCACTCCCAACTCACCGGAAGAGTATGTCTTGATTAACCACTGTACGGACATGCGAGATTCCCAGCATCAATTGCCAATTAATTCCGCTCAAGAGGTCTATTTGCGGGGTATATCTTTCGGCGTTTCCACGCCACTAACACCTCACCCACGCCTAACCGGCATGCCGGGAACATTTAGGTATTGAAGTAGCAGAAAGCTCCGCAGAGTTCTTCTACTTAACCTTAGGCATTTGTCTGTAAGCAATCATGAAGTTCTTCACCACACTCTCCCTCGCCGCCCTCGCCGGGAACCTCAATCGCCTCGCTCAGTTGCACGATTGCTGCACCTTCGGTGACACAGAGGTATTGTGAATGGGATGGGTGCGAGGCATTTGCTACCCAGACTGCTAGCGCTGTGATTCATGCGGGATGTGTCGCTGACTGTAGTGCTTCAGACGAGTAAGTAGACAGGAATGCAAACCCACCTTTGTACGACTCTGTTTGACGCAGCTGCTTTCCAGCCAGTGGTTTAAACTATACGACGGATCATTTATACGAGCAACGAACGAAACCTTGAAAGGCTGCCGATATGTGGGCGAGCCGTATGCCATTAAAGGTAACCGAGACTACTTCGTCCCTCCATTCGCATACGTTGACCATAAACAGGCCTGCCACGCTGCTTCGACCAAGCACAAAAACTCAAGCCGACGGACTGTGCTGCCTCGTCAAGTTCCGGAATGGCGAAGCGAATCGCTGCCCCAACCATACTCGGTAAAGAACCAGCTCCATTTCCCTCTGTTGCTAGCTTGTGCCAACTTGGCGTTGCAGTTACGAGTCCCACTCCTACTATGAGTATGAGTTCGGGGATGCCCATGAGCATGCCCTCAGGTCCACACACTATACTTGGAGGAAGTACTATGTCTCTGGTCCGAGCGAGGCAGATGAGCATGCCCTCGGGTGTTCACACCATGCCTGGAGGGAGTATAATGAGCATGGCGCCAATCATGTCGATGAGTATGCCTTCCGGCCCCCATACTATGCCTGGAGGGAGCACCATGAGTATGGTCCGAGTCAGGCAGATGAGCATGCCGTCAGGTGTTCACACCATGTCTGGAGGGAGTACAATGAATACGGTTCCCACCACCTCTACGAGACATTGATTATGCTAGCGCAAAACGTCTATTTAATAGACGTCAAGCTCAATCATTTACTTCTCATCTCTGTCAACTCGCTTTTTACCTTTAGCGAGCGTGTGCGTAATTCTATCAGATTTCCGGCCAGCTTAAGTCACACGTTGGACTTTGGAGCGTAGGAAACATAATATTGCCGAATTGAAAGAGTTTTTTAGGAGAATGTATGAAAACTCCCTCCATAACTTTCGTCCACCATGGCAGCGCCATTAGCCGTCACCAAAGCCCTTCAGATCTACGATTCGCCCTCCCGCAGCGGCTGAATCACCTCCAACCTATAGAGCTTCACTACTCTATGAGCTATCACGAGCTACCGGTACAGCAGTCATGGTACTCTTAGCGGCCCTTCTTGTTCTCCTTTTTATCTTCCATGGCCCATCCGCGGCTGAAATGATCAGTGTCCCAAACCAACTGATATCTGGCTTCCATCATCGCCGATTTCCTATCACCCACCTCATATCCCTCGATACACCCAAGATCCAACCCGGTTCTAACGCAACCTCCTTTGAGTGGTGGTACTTCGACGCGTCGCGTCTTACTACTTAAGTGGTAGGTATCTCGGCAATAGCCGATAACCGATCTGAAACATCCCGAGGTCTGAAAAGGGGGAATCACGTGGTAGACCCATACACCCCCACAAGATGGATGATTTTCTAATACCACATTCTCGTTTGCGGTGGCAATGACGAAAGCCGTTGTCTGCCAAGGAGTTGGCCCTTTAATAACAGATCGTGGAAATCGTTCATCAGTTCTAGTGTGAAGGGTATGCATATTGTTTGGGCTCGGAGAAGATTAACCAAGCTAGCTGCCCTTATAAGGCGTTTCCGGAAAGTGTCTAGAGTTACAAGCCTGAAGTAACTGTAATTTGTTCGTCCAGGTTTATTGAAGTCCTCGGAACCCCTGTTTCTTGCAAGACCTTATCGATAAGCCTGTTAGCCGTGGACTTCATCACAGTACTCTCAGTACTCCTCTCCGATTGCCCCAAGTTGCGCAAGTAGTTCTACCCATCTTATGAAATATATTATCTACATAAGGCAGTTTAGTTCAACGTCGCACGCCTTTCATATTCGAATACTCGACCTATGAATGTCACCTTCAACGAGCAACCCACCTAAACTCCTCCGCTAGAATTTTCTCCGTAGCCCTAGGCATGGAGTGCGATTTTGAATTAAGAGTAGATTGAAGGCCACTGCGCAGCCCTCTCCGGAACGCCAAAGCCTTTCCCGCGCATCGTCAAAGCTTACATGCAACATTGGCCAATTGACCGGATTCCTTTGCGCGCCACATCAAGTATAGATCTGCATACCCGTCGGCCGATATGAAGTCTGGGGTTACTGCCTACGTACTCAGAGCCTCATCTGTGCATCATCAAAACTTACATGAAATAGACCGGCCAGCGAATCACATGCCGTTATGTACTTAGGTAAACCCCAGATTCGTGTCGGCCGATACAAGCGAATCCGGGGCAAGTGCCTACCAATGGCACGGGCTAAGTGTTTCATTTCAAGGCCGTCGCCGCTGACCAGTCAGCTCCGGCGCATTCTCATTATTGTCTCTAGATTGACCCGAAAGGTACAACAATTTTCATCAATCATGCAGTAGGTTACCGAACATTCATGTCTGTGCTTAGATATACCTTGAGGGCAGCAACAGGTGCATCACACCAGAACAGCAAAAATAGCATTTGCTTGTAGATAAGTTTGTTAAAGGAAGCCGGACAAGTGACGAATTGTCTATCTACCTGGCACGTACCCAGATGGTCTGTTCTACCGCAGGCCGGCCTCCAACATCCCAAGTCCAGGGAGACGTACCTGGATTTGTATTGTCCGTTATTCAATATTGGACTAAAAAATGTATATAAGAGCCTTCTCTTTCATTCCTGTAGAGTACTGTCTCTCCAGCAGCAACAGCTTCAATTACCAACTCATCTACTAAGCCTCAACCTATTCATCCCTCCTTTTTTCCCCAAATTCCAAATTCTCTCTTTCAATCTAACCCCAAGCCCACTCAATCAATCAAAAGCAAGTAACCATGCGTTCCTTTGCCACAATCTCTCTATTCTTGGGTCTTGCCTTCGCCGCCCCAACGACACTCTCATCCCGCCAAAGCGCCACGACCTGCAGTTCTACTAGCTACAACTGGGCCCAAGTACGCGCTGCCTCGGCAGCGGCCTGTCATTACGTGCAAGACGAGACCACTGCGGCTGGGTCCGCCTATCCCCAGGTCTACAGCGACGCTGAAGGTTTCAGCTTCGGTGGAGTGGTCGGTCCTTACTATGAATACCCTATCTTGGGGAATACCATCTACAACGGAGGTAAGTCGGAGTGTTACTTTTTTCTTCCTTTCCCTCTTCTTTTCGAGCTTGGTATGATATAGAGCTTTTGATTAATGGACGGCGTCCGATTATCAGGATCTGCGGGCGCGGACCGTGTTGTCATAAATGGCACGTGCTATTTCGCTGGAGTCATTACGCACACCGGTGCCAGCGATACCACGTTCGTTGCTTGCTCCGGCACCTCATAGGTTGGTACCTCATAAATGCTGCCAATTTATCAAGCGAGTCATCTGTCCTGAAGGAAGGGCGCATAGTGGTTTGATCTTGTCAATGTATATCTATCTCCAGCCGGGAGTTCTGAACTTTAGGTCGGTCTTGGACCTTTTAGGGTATTTGGAGTTCTTGGAATAGATGAGAGAGGATTGCGACAGATCTTGTGTTGTATCGTTAATCACTGTCGTTACCGAATTCCATATATGTATATGCCTTTTCATACTGCTGTCTGAGATCTCCAAAATTTCTTTACGAATCGAAGTCAGCTTTGATGCTGTGCCTAGTTAAGAAAGGCCTTCTTATAGGCGACCCCATTGTTGGCCAGAGCAAAGGCGGTGTCATAATTCGTCCTTTTCGGAAGATACTACCAACGGCTTTACCATCAGCCCACAAAGAAGATTTAGACTCTGGGAAAGGCACTAACGCCAGTTGCCATGCTTAAGGTAATTTAGAAAGTATGAAATGAATAGGTAGTTCTCTAGACTTGTACAGCTGAGAGAGTGCAGTAGGACGAATAATGACACCCATCGTGGAGCTGAGTGCTAAGGTTGATGCTGAAATTTTCTTATCTTTCACAACCACACTTCTTTCTTGAACTTCACGAACTTTGCATCTTTCTGGCAATAACAAACTAGATGAGTCGGACTAGGAGAATGGTATTACCTATAGAAAATATACCGCAGCCAACTTCTTTACTTGATGCTAGCTAAATTGCTAGACGGAATACGAATCATTATGAATGCGCAGATAGAAAGCGGATTCGCGAGGAGAGAGGATATACTGGGATGATTCTTCGTCGTTGATCTAGCTCCTCAAGTTTCAATTACAGGTTCAGCGTCCCCCCTTACCCCTTCATCCTTCACCATCGAACCAACATCCGCTTCCTATTTTCTCTTGCATCCCCATCAGTAGATATGACCTTGGTTGCGATACGAGGGAGAGTGGTGTTGGTGCGGTTGAGATGAACATCACATGTGGAGATCTTGGGTAAAAGGCTGGTGCACAGGTAGATGGCACTACCTAAGCACCGACCTATGACGGAAGCGGCGTGAACTCACGTATGCAACCCGTTCATCCAAGCGTGCCCGCAATATCAACTCACTTTTTCTTCGACCATGTTTTACATACCGCGTCCCATTGATAACTCTGTATTCTCTGTTTTGGCATCCACCCATGGAAAACAGCTAGCGATATTCAAGTTTCTACAAACCTTCATGGCTGGCCTTGTAAAGGGCAGCCTGCATGACGTCAACCAACAAAAAACATGCGAAAACTATTCTGGCGCGAGCGAGTTTCAATATTTCTGAAAAAACGTATCTCCAATAACACCAATGTCAAACACAATTCATCAAATCACCATCCGTCCTCGGGATCCCTCTGATCTCCCCGCTCTCAAAGAAATCCTCACCCACGTCCATCTCCTAACTGGGTACCCCGTCGATGGCCCCCCCACTTTCACTGCTTTTCTTCAACCTCCTGAGGCATATCTCTCCCTTGTCGCGGTCTACGATGGTCACATAGCAGGGCACGCGATACTTATGCCGCCTTCTGGTCTCAACGTCGCCGTACAAACTTACCTAGATCGCGACTGCACTTTGTCGAACTGTGTAACATTGGGTAGGCTATTTGTGGATTTAAAGTTGCAACGTAAGGGCATTGGGACATATCTGGTGGAAGAGGCGGTAGGGTGGGGAAGAAGAGAGGGAAAAAGGCTGGTATTGATAGTGTTGGAAAAGGATCAGGCGGCGATCAGAATGTATGAGAGGTTAGGATGGGAGAGGGCTCTGGAGTATTCTTTTGAGACTATTGCGAGGGAAAAGTATAAGGCTTGGCTGTACTTGGGGCCGGCTGTTGGCGAGGCAGAAGAGAGGCATCCAACCTTGCCCCGAGCAGATTAGGTGAACACTCTTTCCCATACAACAATACCCACACATATCAAGCTAATTATACTCCCATTCATAAGAGGCAGTACATATGATAGATTCTCAAGACTGATGAATAGGGCCTGAACGAAGCGTTGCGAGGTGGACGGTTGTCTCGGTCTGCTCTTTCCCCCTGCTAGTATATGGAACATGATCGTCGCGCTCATCTACGGATGTAGGCGCTGAGGAGGTATCGGTGAAAACCCCGTCATTTATTCGTTATATCCACGATTGTCCGAATTCCGCATCTACGCGCACGGTGGTGGAAACAATCTCGCAATGGCAGCATTTATCTTGGCAGAATGACAACCTGGGCATCGGCAGAGCTAGTTTCAGACATTGATCAGCCTGGTGTTACTTCAAGGCCCAATGCTATGGAACTTCTTGTTCTTCCCCAAACTTACCTTGGATGCCCCTGGCAAGTTGCTCATGCCATCATAATCCACACATTGAGCGAACGCCTCTTTTGTTCCGTTTCGATCGGTATTTTGAGAAAGACACAAACTGGAATTGATCACGTCGAAACATGCGTACTCGGTCCAGGGGCATTTGTTTTCGGTTGCCTGGGCATTTATTCCAACGAGCGCGAAGCAGAGAGTGAGAAGGTTGAATCCGATCCGCATTGTGGGAGAGTTTAGTTATTCGTTTCAAGAACGAAGAACGATCTCACGAGGTTGCCCAGTTTATATATTTCCGCCGTCTATTCCGGTCAATTCCAGGGTTCCGCGTTCCATATATCTTCCCGTCTTTGTCGAGTGGCGGTCTCGAAATAAAGAATCTTCCACCCCGCCCGATTGGCGCTTTCCTTTCGTCTCACCATTCCGCCTTTCTTCGGTACATGAGGTCTAATACTCTCGGTATATCGGCTAAGCTAATATCTCTCGCAGGCTGTTTAGGTAGAACTGCCGTAGAATCCATCGTATTGATACAGATTAATGAAGGACAATAATTTCCGCGTTCTTATCGCTAGAGCCAGGATCTTCCTTATTGGCAGCGTCTGTGCAGCAGGCATTTGCGAACCATCTTATCGCCAAGGAATATTTCGCTCGGTACGCTGTTAAGTAGCACTTAAAACCCCCGTCCGGAACCTTTCAAACTTCGGTAACCGCATTACAATAGACGATGCTCGAGATTAAGCTACCACCCGTCCTCACCGTCTATAGTACGATCGCTGCAGCATTCAAGTCTGCACTACATGTTTCCAATATCCTCCCAGCCGGAAGACCATGTTACGCACTGCCATTCGACCATTGTCGGCACTTGGGTCTTGGAGCCCTACTCGGCAACGTCTAATCGATTGCGGGAGCCTTCCCAGGTCAGACTTATTGAAAGAGCCTGCACATCTTTCCCCCCAATTGCTTCCTACAATCATTTTTTTTCTGTGCATTTGCTAACATCAAAGTGAAAGCCGGCAAGATGCAGTGGACTGCTCTACTAACTCTTGCGCTCACTGTGCCAAGCAGTGCATTGATTCGATTCCAATGCTCCCAACTAGTGAGGCAAAGAGTCGACCCCTTGGTCGAGCCAGGGATGGTTCCATCTCCTCACGTCCATCAAATCGTGGGCGGGGTTCGTCATTTGTCTCCATTAGTATTATTCCAATACCTGACTAACGTCAACAGAACTCCTTCAGTCCTACAATGGACCCCAAGAAGGATATGCCAGGTGATTCGACCTGCACGACCTGCCAATTCAGTGAGGATTTCTCGAACTACTGGACTGCGGTTCTGTATTTCCGCGCAAGAAACGGCACCTACAAACGCATGAGTCAACGTGGCAATGGCTTCTTTGAGGATGCAGCTGGCGGTGGTATGACAGTCTATTACATGCAGGATCCCCTTTATGATACGGCTCAACAGGACAAAGTCAAGGCGTTCCAACCGGTAAGCCACCGAAGCGAAATCGTCATAGCCTTGTAGCATTCTGATTACGGATCTTAACATGATGGATAGGGTTTCCGCATGTTCATTGGAAACATCAATGCCCGAACCAAAGACGTCGCCGCCAACTTCCGGCAACTGACCTACACTTGCTTAGACACCTTCGGTACGCGTGGTCCGGAGACTGTTTCTTTCCCTAACCGTACTTGCAAGGAGGGCATCATGACTTCTCTTCGCTTCCCAACCTGTTGGGATGGCAAGAATCTTGACAGCCCCGACCACATGGCACACATGGCCTATCCTGAGAGTGGTACATTCGAGAGTGGTGGACCATGCCCAGCTACTCACCCCGTACGTACTGCTCAAGTTATGTACGAGGTTATCTGGGACACAAGGATGTTTAACGATAAGGCCGACTGGCCCGAGGATGGAAGTCAGCCGTTTGTCTGGTCTTTCGGCGATGCGACTGGTTATGCTAACCACGGTGATTACGTTTTCGGTTGGAAGAATGACACTCTGCAGAGGATTTTAGATACTCCTTGCTATGTCAACTGCACCGCGTCAGGTGCCAAGCTGCAATCGATTGCCGACATGAACAAGTGCTCACAGCAGGCGATAGTCAATGAGAATATCGACGGATGTAAGTTACAAATATTGGATCTCACAATTTCACTTACTGATGCCAAATCTTCGATTTTTTAGGGCTTCCAGCTCTCCCCGGTGGACACCAAGCTTCGTATAATTAAATTACTATTTGTCGTAACAAATTCGAAATCGACTTTGCTGAGCAGGCAAGGAGATGGTGACTCTTGAACTTTCGATTCCACTTTGAGGCGCTGGATTTCTCTTCTAGCTAGACACCATCTAACAATCTTCTTCCTACTATGTTCATCATCCGATCATGAATGCCTCCAGTGTAGTCTATTTCACTCCATCTTGATACGTCAGATCCACTCCTCGTTACGGCCTATATATTGTAGTAATGTGATGCGTCGGATTCTGGCATCAGAAGTTCACTTGGTCTCTCAAGAAGTCACATCAAACAACATATTCCAGCTCCTGTTACTGGTGTTTTCGGACCCAGCCCAGTGTCATTAGATGTGTTGTATTCCTTAAGATGCGCTTTCTCAAAACCAAGTCGTAGGTTTCCCAATTTCGCTCTCATACGAGCGGCCAAGTCCAACCACCTTGTTGACGCAAAGTCAGTCTGATAATCTGTTAACAACTCTTCCACTTGAGCTTTCTTCGGTGGGTAATCTGTTACTGCCCATGCAGCCGAGAGACAGATAGGCATAAAGCTAGATGCCAGAGGCCTATATTGTGATGCCTCGGAAGCGAGAGCGATGGCTTCGTCGACAAGGGCCGCCGACTCTCCAACGAAGGAATAGTTTGAAGGTTCGTATCCGCTAAGAATGGCATTGAGCGTTATTGCCATGTAGATTAGGAGGCCGTATGCCGTTTGATAGGAAACATGTGCCTTTCTGGCAGAGTTTGGCAATGGTGTTGTTATGTTGGAGAGAATATGCTTGATCTTTGCAAGGTCGGCTTGCATTATTTGATAAGCGGATTGAATTTCGGACAAATGGTGTTCTGGAGCCCGAATGAGTACTGGCACTCGAGCAAAATTGCGTAGCTTTAAGCTCTCAATGTTGGATATTTCGTCAGCAGAACTGCGCGGTCCAAACGTTTCGGGTAGGTTCCATAGCCGGGGATCTAGTTGTATGCGAGGATTGGCAAAGCTTGCCATTATCTGTGATAATAGTGAATTGAAGTTCAACGATTCCGAGCAGTTCGAAGTTCGGTTCATACCACGAGCACACATAACGTGATGAGCATTTCAGTCTCAAAGCTACCTTGCCAGTTCCGAGAAGCTACGGCGTTCAACATGTATGCCAATGCTTCGCCATGACTGGGACAGGGGTCATCTCGTTTTCCTATCCAGCCCTTGATGGGGTTTAGTAATCTTTTCTATGTCGACAAGAACTGATCTTACCTGGCAAACCACTATGAGGTAGAGGGCGCACATCGTATTTGGCGACCGTGCCTGGTCGGGATCATTCAAGCAGACTCTAAGTGACTTCAATGCTTGTGCCTGGCTATTGAACACCTCTGCTGACTGCTGACGTGCGCGGAATGACGCAAAGGCTGTGGTAAAGGAGTACACAGATGCATCAAGTGCTTCGTTCGTACCGAGGCGTCTTGGAATTTGTTTCAAGAAAGTTCCGTAGGTGCTTAGGTCGAAGCGGATGTCATTTATCGCGAGTGCCGACAAGAAAGCGCTGGTTCTCATGGTCGCCTCATTGCTTGGAGTCGGTGGGACGGCTTGGATAGGGACTTGCATAGAATGGAATTTGGCGAGCGACTGATTCTGGAACTTGTATCGTTGCTCCCCAGATCCCAGACAAGCAATTTGGAGGCGTGTGCATCTGGAGCATGTCGGTTTGGATTGGTCACACTTCGTGCATGATTAGTGCATCGTCCTCCGATCTTGGATAGAATAGAATAACGAGATGGAACCTTTTTTTTCTGCTTGCGGCAGGCTTCGCATCCACGGCCAGACGGCACCCCCGGCATCTTGTTGCGCAGCGTTTCACCTGAAGAAGAAGATGACCCTCTCCTCTGGGGCTGCTTAGACAGGAATTGTAGTTGATTAATATTTCAGATGCGCACTGTGAGATGGTGCAACATTCGAGGCGTCTTCCGCATGGCTTATGTCAGATGTCAGCCTTGCGGCCCCACCGAATACGAGGGCCACATGTGCTTTGCAGCCGAGCGGCACATCGAGCCCGATTTGGATTAGTGCGGAGTGGCTGAGATCTGATGGACAGCGGACAGTCACATCGACTGGAAGACATGATGTAGAGGGGGCAATTCAGAAGCTTGATTCATAGTTGTACAGATGTCAAAACCGCATATCACTAACGTTCCCAATCAGAGTCGGCGCCCTTAGGCTGTTTTCTTCAGTTCGACCCTGAAAGCAGCCGGACTAGCTGCCACCGCCTTTCCATCCGTCCCAACATCAAACACAAAAAGCGATACTCCAACACCGCCATATCTGGTAGCGTCGAGGTCGATCCAATCCCCTGTCAAGTAGCCCGGCCACGAAAATAGTACCCCGGGTGTCTGTGCGCTTGGTGCATCATCGGCACTGACAAGCCTGAACGCTACCTTTGTTGCTGTTGGATCCGAGATTGAAGGCATGAGTCGGTATGGAGGGTCCCCAAGTATGGTTGCCCAGTTGCTAAGCACAGACGTTCCGTTGCTGATCCAAGACGATATCACCAAGCCTGGCGGAGCGCCTTCGGTCTGGTTGACGGACAAGGTCAGCGAGGAATTCAGCCCTGGCACTGTGGAAGTATATACGCCTCCAAAGTTGCTCTCGGCCTCAGCGATGGCCTGCGCTGCCAAAGCGGGTACGATCGTATCGGTCACCATATCCGCAATGGCCCCAACAACGTCAAAGCGTTCTTGCGACGAACTGGCTGCATTAATGCTGAAACCCGCGTTATAATCGGGCAGAAGTACCATCAAAGAGCTGTACAGGCCTGAATCGCCCAGCTTGGTATAGAGGTCCGTGATGGCCCCCGATGGATGTGTGTAACGTACAATTTCCCATGGTCGACCGACCGAGTATTGAAAGCGAGCCGTATGCGAAACAGGTTTCATCCACTTGCGAGTCTGGTCGGCAGGGAGGAGCGTTGAGTTGAGGATAGCGATGCCGAACTTTGCCAGGTCTCGGGGCGTGGAAAGGAGGCCGCCTGAAGAAACAAAGACGCCGGCGTCTATTGCGAAGTTTGTAATGTCCCCGGGGATCACGCAACGGTACCACTCAGATTTTGGAGGAGTAGAAGAGTTTGAGGACGTCATACCGAGAGGATTAAAAATGCTCTCGAGATACACTTGTTCGAGGCTTTTCCCGGTAATATTGGCTATCGCGAGGCCGAGCAAGATGAACCCATTGTTTGCGTATCCCGGGCTTGTCCATGGTAATAAAGCCGGCGGCAGCATCTTAATGCTCTCAAGGTATGTAGTTACGGGACAAGAACCATTGACGTATGCACAAGGTGGGAATGCCAGCGGGTCGCTCTGGTTTATAGGTGGTAGGCCTAGTTTATCTAAAACTAAGGTGTAATCACCGCCACCAGACGCTTGCTCTATTAAAGCATTCAGTAAGATATCCCCTGGGGCTGGGAATCCGTCGCGCGGAACCCCAGCAATCTGGGCGGCAAGAGCATTGGGAGTGATCTTGTCCCATTCAACTGTATACACGGGATCGTCCTCTCCGGGTGTCTTGCGAGCAAACTCGGCAAGCGTGGGAAAGATGTCGGTAAGAGGACGATCCCAATCTGTGTTCTTCAACTCTAACAAACCCGCAAGGACTGTGAACAGTTTTGTGACGCTGGCGATGCGGTAGATACTATCTTCGTCGACATTGTGTGTACCGTAGGACGCGTTTGCGATCTCGGGGGATGTATAATGGTATTGCAGCTTGGTGGCAGCGGGATCGTTCAGTGAGAACATGCCAAGGGAGAAGGTGACATTCTTCATTGCGGCTAAGGTATCGGAAGACAAGCTTTGGTTGCCGTTATTGAGGTATGTCTGAAGGGTCGAAGAGAGATTTCTCCAGCCTCGGACAATAAGGCTTTGGTTGCTGCTCAAGTCCACAGGCGCTGGATAACTTGGTCCCAGCAAGTCTCCCAAGACAAGATTGGTACATGGTAGAAGGAAAGGGAGAATGCGAAGAGGAAAATGCATGTTCGTTTGCCGGGATTGAAATAAAAAGGCTTCCGAAGAGGTGTCTGATGACCCATTGACCTCGAGTGATACTGTTTATATACTTTCCCAACCACAACACTAATTTTCCGGGCTGGCAAACTGCCGTGGAGTGACCGATGACCACACGAGTATGTTAGTATACGAAAAGCTAAGTCGCTAGCAATTAATAGGACAAGAGCTTACATAGCTAGCTGAATTTGTTAACCTAATTTAGTTCTACGTGCCGCTGTAGAATCCTTACGACGAGAACTCTGAGGAACAACCTCTGGAAGTGTACCATCCCAAAAAGGTCAATAGTTTATCCCCTGCGCCATGTATTTGGCGAAGGATGGCTGTGCTGCCAGGAAACATTTCGGTGGCGGCTTACGGTGGCTGTTGTAGATCTTCTAACCTGATTTGGTGCAATGTGCCGCTGTGGTCCTCGCTATAGGCAAGGCTCATTTAAGGCGTGCGCGGAAAAATTTGATTCTGTCGCCCAGCGCATTGATAGGTTACAGTAGGTGTGTGTCTAGGCTTCCAATTTGCTACAGTCTCTACTCAACAAGATGCTCCGCTTCGTAATGGTAGCAAGTACGGCATGGCACCGAGCGATGCTGCCAACGGATGTTGTTAAGTTCCGTTCCTCTTCAGTGGTTCACAAGCACAACTGGAAACGTCGACACTGAATATTGTGCACAAATCTCATATCTCGGAGGACTCTACATCAATGCATTAGGAATCAAGCTTGTAGCACAGGCGCAGAGAAGTCAGCGTACAGTGGGCAATCAATACGAGTATGTCAACAATTTGTTTTTGCTAAAACTTAACGGAGGCTACAAATCGAGACCAATCACCAGCTTTACAGAACTCCATATAGTCTTAGCTCAAGGAGTTAGGTACATTAAAACCCACTTCATCTACTCTCGCTCTTCTTCATTCTTCTTCCAATCAGCAAAGCTCATCTAAAATCTTAAGGTCCACGTGAAACTTACATCTTCTCTTGACTTCTGCTCCTTCTCTCCCCGTTCGCAAGGAGTAACCAGTTGAAAATAATCGAGCCCACAATCATGTAGACAAGGCAATAGGACACCACAACCCAGACCGGAGTCTCTCCTTTTAGGGCAGCCCAGATAGGATCGACGAATGACATGACAGTCGTTGTTTGGAAGTTCTCCCGGATTGTGGAGGGCGCGGAGGTGGAGGGTGGATGTGATTGTGGGGGATGACAGATCAGCGGTGATTAGGGAGCATATGTACTGTCTCGGCTGATCATTGAATGAGCTATTGGTTGCCTGCTTGCCCAATAGATTGCCGTGACACCGACTATTGGTCTGGGAAAATCCTTACCTATCCTGTTTTTGGCGGTTATTGGGTCTCCGAAGATTTTTACCTCGCTATGCATGCATGGGCTGTGTAAGTTCTCGTCATCAAGGGTAAACATATCTTTAGGAACAAAGTACGTTTTCCCAAAGATATGTTTCAATCATTATGAATTCTATGCTACCCTGATTCTAGCTTATCGTAGATATACTCTCGATTTGTGCCGATGTAACGCACTTCTTGAATACATGGGCGAGATGGAAATCATCATACTATTTATTCACTACCTAACTAAACTCGTCGCCGTCGAACCTGTAGCTTTGCATTAGCAGACGGAACATAATTATATTCGATCCACCTATTCCCCGGTCTCTCCTTCAACGGCACAACATCATAATTCACAACAATATACTCCATCAATATCTTAATAAGATCAACAGTCATATAACTCCCAGGGCAAGACTGTTTACCCAATCCCCAAAACGTAAACGAAGGATCTGCTTCCGTAGCCGTTCGAAGCAGTACGCCTTTTCTATCGGAGGATTTACAGAGTTCAGATTCCCTTTTCCCAGAGCTAGAAGAGCGTTCCACCATGAATCGCTCGGGTGAGGATTTTGAGGGGTTGGGGTAGACTTGCTCATCGTGATGTAGACCCCAAGCTGACACACATACCATAGCTCCTTGTGGCAGAACGCTTCCGTTCGGCAAGACGATTCCCTCTGGTGCCATGACCTTGCGCTGTAGTATCTTGATCGCAAAACCAGAGAGCCGCGGTATCGACGGCTGCGAAGGAGAGTCAGAGACCAACCTTGTGAGAACAATGGAGAGAGTACTTAGGAGCATGAAGCAAATCGTCCAAATATGTCGCGCGCTTGCACCACTACACTGAGACCAACGCTGTGGGTCCGTCCGTCCTTCCGACTTCCATCACTGCATTTTGTCCTTGTCTTTGTACCAATCAACTGTTCGCTCTAGGCCTTCCTGCAAACTGAACCGGGGAGTATAGTGCAATCGTGCCTTCGCTTTGTCAATGTTCATAGTGTGGGTGAGGAAGGTGTACTGCACGGCCGCAACAGACATCTTCGATTCTCGCCTTCCAAAGGAAAAGAGCCAAACCATCCATTCGGCCAGAAACCCAATGACAACTCCCATAGCCTTAGGGATTGAGACTATCTCGTCGTGGGAAACTGGTGAACCGAGGAGATTCGAGGTGTTGATAGTAAGGTCCCAGAAAGGGATGTGCTCATCGTTGGTGATGTTGAATACCTCGCCCTCGACACGCTCAGTGGCTAGTAGAGGAGCTGCGTCGTGAGCTGCTAATAGAGCACGAGCGGCGAGGAGATGGGCGTGGCAAGCATTGCCGACATAGATGAAGTCGAAGAGATTCTTGCCTCTGCCGAACCGGTACTTTGCCTGCCCGTTCTTGACAACATCCACAATGTTTTGAAAGAAGAGCGGATCGTCAGGGCCAAAAGTCGTGCATTGGCGGATGGCGCAGGTCAACATGCCACTGGAGTTCTTTCGGTTTGCGGCAAGCACCTCTTGTTCGGAGACTCCTTTGGATAGCGAGTATCCCCGCGATTGCTTTGAGGCATCGAGCACTGGTAGTTCCTTCACTTCTTTCAATTCCGACACGCCATCATAGCCAACTGAAGCGGTGGACGTGAGCACTAAAGCGCGCACGCTTCCAACACGGTCAGCGGAGGCCAGAAGGTTTCGTGTACCTTCGACATTGACGCGCCAATGAAGACGAGGGTTCAGGTCCATCGATGGCGGGCAGGCCGTGTGGAAGATAACTCGCGGCGGGGGCTTCATGTCGGCGAAGGCGGTGTCGACAGCGGACGAGTCGGCAATGTCACCGGTGATGTAAGTTGCAGAGGCATCGCGGCGTGATGATCGATTGGTGTCGATGTCAAAAGCATAGACTTTGCACTTGGGTTCAGCCTCGAGGATGGCGGCAACAAGGTGGTGGCCTTGGAATCCACAGCCGCCGGTCACGAGGACGGAGACGAAACCCTCGTCCGAAAAAGCCATGGGCGGTGATGTAGATGGATACAGTAGTAGTGGTGTTGAGCTTGATCAACGAGCTATGAAGGGGCAAGCGCGTGTACGAGTGAAAGGAATGGAGTGAAGGAGTTGATTGATTGTTGGCCGACGCCGCAACGACGCCGCAACGACGCCGCACACATCATACCACCGGTACACAAGTTGGCATCAAGAGGGAGACTTTGGGCCGTGCACTCAATGTAGATAAAAACTCTCATTTGTTTATTTATTTTACCGGAACTGTGGTATCCAGACAACGTGAAACATGTCGAGGACCGGAAATTGTTTCTGGCGCGGTGGATCTGAATGGGTTGCGGCGCTGCGCATGCGTATTGTCATTCCTTTGATTCCTTTAGATGTTGTATCTGAATACATGCGTTTTCCAATGTGTGTAGGGGCTGGGGCTGAATGTATTGGTTGTGCTTGATATCCATTAGACTTGATTTATCTCGCCGGACAATTGCAGGACTAAGACTCTTACAGGTCAAGGGTTCGTGACATTGCGCAAGGCGATACAGTCCGAGCAATCTTGATTGTTAGCAAGTTTCTCATGAGATTGGTGCAGCGGCGCTCAGCGATTGATTGATTTGTCGTTATCTTTGGCCTATGATGAGCAAAACCTTCAAACTTCATCATAATAAACCCAAATCCATGACATAAAAACAGGGTGCTAATCATTTCCATTTCAAGTACCACACAGTCGTAAATCCTCCTTTTCTCCGCTGGAGACACTGCCTAGGAGCTTACTCTTAAATCCCATTAAGCCTGCGGTGAATCCCAAACTCTCGGGTCTATGATAAGACGGCCTGCCTTGGTGACACTGAAGACACCATCCTCATCGGTTAGCTCCTCCGCACGTAAATAATACGTAGGGTAGACCGACTCAGGTGGGCCGTAGAACAAGTCGATGTGGACCTGGAGGGCGTCTTTATAGTCAATTCTGAAGTCGTACCAGGTGTTTTTTTTTGGTGGAAGCGTCCCAAATCGCTCGAAGGGGATTCCATTCCGATTATAGCGTTTTACCAAGAGAGTATCATCTCTGGCGCTGCGAGCATCCGCAATGAAAATCAAATCCTGCTGCATGAAAGGGTGCTGGAATTGCTCTTTGAGCACCCAGTCCTGACAATCCTTCTCAGAGGCGCCAATGAAATCGGTCTCGAAGGTTTCGTCGTCCTTCAGCCGTTTTTTGAATCCCTCTGCGGTCTTCGGGCAAACATGCGATTCGACGAGATAAAAGAAAGGGACTTCCCAAGTCGGTGTAACGTCCCAGGTATGATTTGTAGCCTTGCAAATAAACTGTGAATACTAATCAACTTTAAGAGCTTCTTCCATACAGATTAGTTTAACCTACGGGCTTCGCCTCCTTGGCAACGCAGAATAGCAAGACGCCTGTCATGATAGAGACAGTGTTTTGAATGTGAAATATAGATTTAATCCTAAGTAGAAAGTAAGGGAATTACAAAGAGTAAGTCTTAACTAGTTTAAGAATAAGTTTAGGTAGAAGTTATATTTAAACCTTGCGTAAAAAGAAGCGTAGCATAGTAAAGAACTTATATTTTAAGTAGTAGCAAGTATATAAGTTAAAACAAAAATATTCTACAAAATAAAGTATATTAAACTTTAATATTTAGTTCTTTACCTTTTATTAGTTTAAATAAAATATATATATAGTAAAGTTTAATTAATAATATAACTAGTACTAAATATTTAATACTATTTATTATATTTTTTTATTAATATTAAGTATTTTTTTAATTAATTTAAATTAATACTTTTACTATAATAAATTTATTAAAGTATTAATTAATTTAACTTTTTTATTACTAGTATTTAATTTTAAATTAATATATTATATTATTAATATTAAAAATAAATTTTA
>AJFK01000472.1:0-13651 GCA_000467715.1 Hysterium pulicare CBS 123377
CCCCTAACCCCCTCCCCCTCTATGAAACAGCAAAGTGGACTGATGAGGAGAATAAACAGACTACCGCAAAGACCAATCCCGCCTCCTAACAAACTGGCCCACCATCCCCATAGAAGTCGCCCCCATAGCCATCTACACAGTCCTGCACACGCTCAAACTCCTCGGCTCCCCCAACCCCCTCGTGCGCGACGGCCTCCTCGCGAAAACCGGCCCCCTAAAAACCGACCAAGACTTCTTCATAATAGACGCCCCCTTCCCGACCCTGCTCACCAAAGCCGACGTCGCGGCGGGGAAGGGCAAGGGCGATGGCAAGGATGCCGGCGGGAAGTGGGAGGTCGAGAGGTTGAGCAAGGAGATTAAGGAGATTACGGGGGTGTTGGAGGTGGGGATTTTTAGTGGCGTTAATGGGGTTGAGGCGGAGGAGAAGTGGAAGGGGAGTGGGAGTTTGGGACGGGGCATGGGCGGGCAGAGACCGGTTGCTGTGTATTTTGGCATGCAGGATGGGAGTGTGAAGGTTAGGACGGCAAAGGGGCTGTAAGGGATAGAAAGACTAGACTGGCAGTGTTGTGGAGGGGTTTGAGTTGTTGAGAGTTCTGGGGAAGGTTAAATGTATATGTATGCGAGGAACGAACGCGGCTTTTGCTGTCTTTTTCCTTTTCTTTTCCTTTCCTTTCCTTGTGACTGTAACCTACATTCTCCTATCCTGGATATAGAAGATTAGAAAGGCTAGATACTCCAGAAATTCAACATCCGTTCAAAAGTTTCAAGTCACATTTCGCCACTCCACACAGGACGCCGAATCTGACATGCTAGAGGGATGGCGATGTGCAAGGGGCTGGGATTGAGGGGGATTTAGGGGGATGTAAAAGGGGCGGGAAGAGGGCAAGCTTCATTGTTTTCGAAACAGTCACGTCGAGATGAAAAAGGATCAAGGTTGAGTTTCAGAAGATGTCTATTCACGATCTTTTCTGGCCATTTGCAGAGTGGAAATAGGCCAGACAAGCCAAGCTAAGCTGTGGCTTCCATCAAGCCAAACCAATGCCATGAAAGTCCCAGACAAGCTAAGGTAAGGTCAATGGCTTCAATGAAGCCAGACTAATCCTATGCAGATTCCAGAAAAATTCCATCAAGGGCAGGGAGAAAAACGCCATGTGTAATAAAAGTGAGCGAGTCAGGTCGCCACCAAATGCGCCGCCCAATGATAATCGGCAAAAGGGCCTGAGCTCTTCAGCGCCCTTATGCAGGATGCTATACCAGAACAGATGCTGCTTATGCTATTCAAGGAAAGGGTGGAGAAGGAAGAAGAAACCCAACAACAAGGTGAAAATGCAACAGGTATTGTAATGAAGCCTTTGATCAGGATGAGAGAGGTAACGCCAACGCTATGCTCACATGTGAACCTCCAGTGGTGGTGCGGTTCGTGATAGTTCAATCGTGTATCATGAGAAAGAGAAATGAGGAAAGGTTAGTGTATGCTAAAGAGCAATACTCCCGGTAGGCGTCTAGCCTGGGTATCTGCGCAAAAGGTAACCGGGGACCAACGAGGAAATTGATGACTTTTTAGGCCGTTAGATGTCGTTACATTTTGACCGAAGACGTTAAGCGTAGATTGATTCGTGCCGATGTCGAGACGTGAGCATCTTAGATGTAGATCTCCCTGAAGACAGAGTCGAGCTCGGGAGAGGCTTTCTTGGATTTGTGATTGTTTGGTAGCGTGGACTTGCTGGCGCCTTCAACTTGCAGTCCTCGAGCTTCAGCAATGGCACGTTGTTTGCGTGCAGTCTTCTGGGCCTGCTTCTTAATGTCTTTCTTTTCGCGAGTTGAGACGCGACGCTGAGGTCCCGACTGGCGAACCTTTGACTTGTTATTCGCTATTTGCTCGGGTTTCGGATTCCAAATGATCTTAACACGAGTAGGGATCTTCATCTCAGCGGAAGGCTGTGATGGCTTACGATAGCCTGACTAGAGTAAAAATTAGTATATGTTTTAGATATGTTATAGATAGACAGGTGCAACAGGCCATTTAGGCTATTTAAGCTATTTAAGCTGTGGGAACGGACTTAAAAGTCCTAGAGCTCTGAATGAATGAGGAGAAACTTACCTCTTCTGGTTCAACTGCTGCAGTGGTGGAAGGTTGTTCAGGTGGAGGACTCTCAGCGGGCGAGGCGTTGGAACTATGATCGAATTTCTGGGATGACTCTTCTTGCGAAATATCATCATCAGTGTCAGGAGCGGATTCCGAGACCTGGGAAAGATCCTGGGCTGGACGCGTTGTCCGATGGTGTCGGCTATGATCAGTGTTGGTTTTAGAGAGTGCCATTGTAGCGCGGCTGGGACGACGATCTCGGCGCTTGTTGGGAGCATATATGGCCTCATCATCGCTATCAGCATCTCGCTCAATACTTGAGCTCTCTTGACCGGAAGGTGAGTCAACGCTATCCTCTGCAGCGAGCAGTTTGGAAACGGCTTCGTCGACATTACCGTTGGTGCCCTGGAGAGTTTGTTTGATGATTCGGTTGTCAGTGAGAAACGGCAGAGAACTTGCAACCGCCTTGATCATGGATGGATGGATGGTAGAAGGGTTAGAGAGTTTCTCCTGGGGGCTTTGCTTTTGTTCATCAGGTAGCAGCGTGGGCTTGACCTCGGGCGGACCGCTGTGGGGACCGTCAATATTGCGGACCGAGGAATAGTGTTCCCATGTCTGCAAGAAATGTTAGTGATTTGCACCGTGAGATACTGAGGCCATTGACCATTCTTTTGCACTTACATGGTAGGCAATATACAGCATCTGACGGTCGGAAGACTGGCTGGAGCCCTCCTCGGTATTGGCCTTGGTAGCTCCAGGAGGTGAGATTATATATTGGAAATCATATTGGTAGAGCCGAACGTCTACGTTGTACGCAGAGCTGAATGCAATGATTTCCATATTATCAGCATAGGTACCTGACTGGCCCATTCCCTTGAGGTGTCGGTCAAAGGCGCGGTCGATTTCGTCTTCGGTGGGTGCGGAAGTATTGATGGGTGCAGAAACGGCGTTGGTGACCTTGCGTTTGGGATTGCGGCGGTCACCACATCCCGGATTGACCACAAGGAACGTTTTGTAGTAACTGGCATTCTCTCGCATGTGTTGTATGACGGCGGCTCGGATGGCCTTGCTCTCGTTTTGGTGGCCGTAGAGTTGGTCAGAAAGGGCGCTGAACAGGCAATTTCCTGTGCGACACGTGCAATCAGCAGAGAAGATGCAAAAAGCCAGAAAGGAAGCTTACCATCGCCGCGAATGGGACTGGCATACAAGCCAAACCTGGAGAGCAAGGGGAATTCGGTGTCGGAACGCATGGCGTTGTTGTTGTGTTTGGTGTTCTTCAGGAGGTGGAGAGAGTCTGGAGAGTGGTGTTGAGGGCATGGGAGGGAAGGTGAGCAAGAGTTGCAAGGAGGAGAGAAGATTGGAAGGCTGGTCGCCCAGGATTAGGCGACACTGTCACTGTCCAAAGTGAAGCCCTTTGAGGACATGACGATACTCCAGCAAAGGGTGAGCCTAGCTTTGTACCCCGCTAGACCCCTTGTGGCTGCCTTGACCACGGAAGCGAAGCCCGCTTAACCAATTGCGGATACGTTACTGGTGAAAATGCTCAGGGCACGGCCAGCTCACCCACGGTTCCGTCCTGACATCAATCACATTCACTTCAGCTTTTCTATTGTTCCTTTATTGTGAGTCACTATTGTTTGCATCGACAATCGAAGGCTTGATCTGGTTGCGCCATGGCAGCTGAGCCTTCAAAATCACAGTGATGTCACGCTTCAAACTCTTCGCTAGAATGATAGCTCGCGGAAACAGAGGCGACTTGGCCCTAAACAGACTTCCGTCCTCCGCTGAAGCTGCCTGCAGATAACCTGATAGAGTGAAGATAGGGCGCGATGACTTCCACCGCTATAAGAAGTGGGCATGGTCCTTTGCGCTTCTAATTGAGATATGGAAGGAGAAAGAAAAATGGTTGGACTTTTGACTGTCTCCAGCACGAATGCGTAAACAAGACGATATCGCGCTGTCTCGTGCTCAAGTTCTCATTCTAGGTCTGCATCCAGTTCAAAGGTCTCGGCTTGCAGGGGTCCATCTGCAGTGTTCAAGATCCGCCGCATTCACAAAATTCACTGTATTTTTTTGAATCAATTGATCCACAATGACAGAAGCAAACATTACGGTTCTCGGGTAAGCTTTGCACATCCTCAGCCTCCCAAGGTTCGGCCTTCAGCCTTACTTCGTACTGCATCGGCTGACGTTTGACGTCCATGCTCACCTTTCCCACAGCGCTGGGGTCGTCGGTCTTACCACTGCCCTGGTCCTCTCCAAACACAAGAACCGCAAAATAACAATCGTGGCAAAGCACATGCCCGGTGATTATGACATTGAGTATGCATCACCGTGGGCGGGCGCAAACTATTTGCCAGTCGGCAAACCGGGCACAAATCTTCAACGCTTCGAGCGAGATACATGGCCCGAACTAGCTCGAATTTGCAAAGACATTGCAGAGGCAGGCATCCATTTTCAGAACACCGTCATCTATAATCGAGAGAAAGATGCAGATTCTACTACGGGTGATTGGTTTCAAGAGTTGTTGAAGCAAGATGCTTGGTTCAAGAATGTAGTACCAGATGTATGTTCAATGTTCTCAATCCGGCGCCCGCATTTCCAACAGCCTCTCAGGCAGCAGCTCCATCACATCATGCCTTTCGTGTCCTTTTCTCATTCATCAATCTGTGTTTGACTCCGCTGTTCAAGGCAACTCTCTCTTTTCTATGGTGCCTTCAGTTTCACTCATTCCCGTGACTCAACCCCGCTCCTTGTACTCACCAGTCCTCCAGTTCCGCGTCCTTCCTAAGAGTGAGCTAGCTCCAGGCATTGACTCCGCCACCGCCTTCACTTCTGTATGTATCAATACTGCTGTCTATCTTCCTTGGCTTGTCGGGCAATGCGTCAAGAATGGCGTCGTCATCAAGCGTGGCATCGTCTCTCACGTCAATGATGCCGCCGCTTTGCATTACACGGGGAAACCCGCCGATCTAGTCATCAATTGCACTGGTCTCTCAGCCGGCAAATTAGGTGGGGTCATGGACCCAACTGTATATCCAGGACGAGGTCAAATAGTCTTAGTGAGAAACGATCCTGGAGTAATGGCGACGGTATCGGGCACAGATGATGGAGAAGACGAGGCGACATATATCATGCAGCGAGCAGTTGGTAAGTGAAATCCCTCCTCCAAAACAGTTCTCATCTTTTACATACTATCAACTCTTCGTCAACCCGCCTTGACTCTCGCACTTTCAATCTCACCTCTCTTTCCTGGCTCATCTTTTATCACTCCTCATCACCCTGTCCTCCTCCCACCTCATTCTTCCCCATCCCATCTCCCTTCTTCATCTCCCAACCACCCCTATCCCACAAACCCAACTAACCTCCCTCCGCACCCTTCCCCAGGCGGCGGCACAATCCTAGGCGGCTGTCTCCAAAAGCACTCCTGGGACCCCCTCCCAGACCCTAACCTCGCCCAACGCATAATGGCCCGCTGCATCGCCACCTGTCCCTCGCTAGCCCCGAAAACCGGCCAAGTAACCGAGCTATCGATCATCAGACACGGCGTCGGACTGCGGCCCATGAGGAAAGAGGGGCCGAGAGTGGAGAAAGAGAAAGTGGACGGGCGGTGGGTCGTGCATAATTATGGGCATGGGGGTTATGGGTACCAGAGTAGTTTTGGGAGTGCGTTTGAGGTTGAGGGGTTGGTTGGGCAGGTGGTGGGGGAGGTGACGAAGGCGAAGGCGAAGTTGTGAGGGTGTGTAGACATGTAAAGACGAGCAAGAGTTAGATACATAGATTAGAGCGTGTTGGATTTTAGATGTGTGGCTCTATCTTATAGCTGTGACTGATCATGGCTAACTTCTTTCTATAGCTAGTATTGGGGGTATCTCTTTAAGGAAATAGAACTTTACTTGAGATGAAAACGAGCAAAACGTTCGAAGAAAACAGACGAAAAGGCAGCGCGCCTCAAATCTCGAGACCATTTCCGTGGACAGACTCAACCTAGCTAAACACTCCCAGATGCAGTCGTTTCCCATATCATCAGTCGTAATAGCGATGCGGTCGTTAAAGCATATAAACAAGCCTCACACAAGTTACACATCCCCCATTATTCACCCACCAAACCTCATACCTTCTCATACAATTCCTCCTCTTCAACAAGCGGACTCAATAACCCCCTCTTTTCCCCATCCCCATCCCCATCCCCATCTCTCCACCTCTTCAACCCAGCATAAGTCCCAAACTTAACAATATCCTTCGTCTCCCCCTCCGTCCCAAAAGCAATATGTTCCACCCTCCCCTTCCCAAGTCCGCCCTCCCCAACCTCATCCTCACACAGCACCCCAAACCTCAACTTCGTCTTGCTAAGCTCAGGCGGGAAAGGACTCTGTCCAAGACAAGCGCCGACACTCAATCGATCGATAGTCGGGTTCCGCGTCGTGACCATGATACGCGAGAACTGCGTATCGCTCGCGACGCCATTCTGATGAATACTCCACGCGCCCACGAGGAGGAAGATGAAAGCGATGGTGACGACGATGGCGTAGCCGATCCAGAGGCCTTTGGCATGGTAGACGAAGACGACTAGGGAGCGCGATTTCAGGCAAGGGACGGATGTTTTGTCCGCGATGATGAGGTGCGGTTCGCTCATAAGCGTGACGATCATGTCTTCGTAGACTGACTGGATTTGCTCCATGAGATCTGGGACTGGGTATGAGGTTTTGGGATCGATGAGGCGGGTTTCGGAAACGTCGGATTTTGTGACTGGGTATACGGATTGGTAGCTTATGTCGCCGCGGAGGAAATTGCGCAGGAGAGAGCCGATGACGTGGTAGGCGGCTGTTTTTTTATATAGGCCAACGTCCGTGTTTGGGCGGATGAAGTTGCTGCTTGGACTGGCTGTTAAAGCGCTCACGTTTGTGCCGACGGATAAGGTGGTGTCGACGACTGGGGCGAGGAAGGTGCGGTTTAGGACGGTGAAGTTTTGGTTGCCGTCGGTGTAGTTTAGGCCCAATGTGTAGTTTGTGTGATAGGCTTCGCATCGAAAGATTTTCGGTTCGTGTATGGCGCCCCATTGCGCTTTGTAGGGTGAGGATGCGTCGTAGGGTTTAGTTGTGTTGATAGCATAGCCAACCCAAAGAATCGGTTCTGATGTAAATACACCCAGAGTATCCGGGTAGGGTGGTGGCTGGATGGGCATGCCATTGTCGCCAGTTGCGATCTGTGGGTCCTCATAGTCTCCAATATCCACCTGTGCGAGATAAATGTTATCAGCTTGCGGTGCAAGTGAGCTGATATTGAAGGGAGCTCCGTTCGCAACTATCGCCTCAGTGTTGGGATTCGAACTATTTGCCACTTCTTCGCACTTGTAACCAGGCCCTTCAAATGCGATAGTGTATGTGCAATTCCAGCCTTGATCGCAGGAATTTACAGATGCCTGCTCATCTTGCACTGCCTTCTGGAGGTAGGCGCTAGTAATCGTCAAACGTCTCGCGTTTTTTGACGGCTGATCGTAGTAGTCAAACCATCCTGGGGTCTGAGCTTTGACGTCGGTGGAGTTGTAATACATTAACGAGGATCCTGGGAAATTGGTGTCATTTCTGAAGTCAAAGGTAGACTCGTGTGTGAAATTGAGCGTAGCTACGGACGGGCAATGCGTTTCGTTTGTTTTAGTTCTTACGTCGGAAGTCAAGGAACCTGGCGACAAGACGGATGCAATGGGTATTAACCTTGATAGATGTTAGTTTTCTAAGCTCGGATAGTTGGTTGGATAAATGATGGGAAGTGAAAGCATATGAAGATGAACGTAGCAGGGGAAGTAGGAAGTCAAGAATAGCGCACTAGGAGTTGCCAAGGTATATGTTACGTACCAGCAAGCTACCGCCATGACGGTCGCAAGTTTCGCATTCCTCACCATCTCCAAGTTCCTAAACTGGGTAGGATCTTCAGTCACGGAGAACAGGCCATCAATGGCATTGATAGTCATAGCTCTCGTACGGAAAGAATGCCATATTCTTTGCCTATAACTCAAAATGACAGAGCCGACCAGTGTCGACTTCGTGAAGAATGCCAACGCGGTCCCATACCGAATCTTCATGAGCTGATCCTGCGCAGGTTTCCCATTCAGATGGTCGTAAAATAAATGATGTCCCACCGCACCCATTACCCCCGCCACAAATAGAGCTATGATTATTGCTGGTAATTCCCAATGGACGTTCCATTGCGCAATTTCCCCAGCTCTTCTATTCACCAAAGCTTGCGTGGCAGCATCCATCGTCTTATACCTGTCGATCCCCGATCCCAGTGTATTCATTGAAGCTCCTCCAATTGACTTTCGGGTCGTGGCGCGGTCTATCGTGGCTCGCGGAAGGGGGGAGTAGTCGGTCTGTCTTGAATTCTTACCACGAGGAGTGGCATCGAAATATGATTCTGATGGCATCTCCGAGAGGGATATATCAGGCGACGGCCCCTCAGAGCTTTGTTGTCTTAGGAAGTTCGACATCTCGATAGGGTCTAGGGGAGGGTCAAAAGGATCGTATGGTTGTGGTTGTATCTCCGGAGAGACAGATCGAGAAGAGTAAGCGGAATAACGTCCTCGAGAAGTCATCATGAACACGGGTATCTTCAGGTACGTCAAGTAATCCAGATATGTACAACGATACTAAGCTCGCGCGGATTGCGCAGCATGGCCTTAATTGGGGGTGAGCTTGCACAGCCAAAGGGCCTTGACGCCCTAATCATCAAATACCAGGGTTCAGAAGTTCAGTCCGAGCGATGTACAGAGATAGTTGGAGGCTTTGATTGCTCATGTCAGCTTGTAGATCCGAATAGCAAAAGTGCGCAGATGAAGCAGAACCTGACGGGGACGCCTACAGCAGAGCGGTGGAGCAAATACATTTGAGAGCGCCGGACTTAATGAAGTCGCATGCTACATTTTAGCTCGGACGTCTTAGTATGCAGCAAAGGCGGACGGAGAGCTCTGCGGTTGGTTGGAGGCAGCTGTTGGTTGCGGAAGTTGAGCTTCGATTGTTCAAAAGGCCAGACCGCACAAGCCACACACTAAGCACTAGATGTCAAGGCTGAGTAAACGCCACAAAACTGCCGGATATAGGAATACAAATTCATTCGACTTTTGAGATATCCAGGTTGTAGGGTCATGAGGCCCGAACTCGGCAACGTTCCACAGAAAGTGGTGCATGCCAGGGACGACAGCACTGTTACACGGCGGGCAATTCGGTACTCGGTAGCGATAGATAAGAATCTAAAGTTATTTTGGCGCTAGGTACTCGTGGCATAGTGTGGTGGCTGGGATTAAGGCTGGCGTGGCTGGCTGGCCATATTCCTCACACACAGAATGGGAACGCACCCTAACCTCGTAAGGGTAAAGCATGGAGAGGCTGATAAGTACTCATTGCTTGTTGTTTCGCTGAGCCTTCATTGATATACAGCTACAACAGTTTCTATCTATTCTGCGGGAGTTTTGTGGTGTACCTAAGCAACCTTGATGCACAGCTTTCCGAAATGTTTCTGCTCCCACATGTACTGGTAAGCATCCTTCGCCTGCGCAAATTCGAACACCTTCTTATCCACGATGGGATGGATGTTGTTGGCCTCGATTGCTCGATTCATGTCCTCAAACTGTAGCCTCGACCCTACAATAATACCGCGGACTGTGCAAAGGCTGCTCTACTCAGGTTGTCAGCATCTTACTCGGGATTTTGGAGCTCAAGGACCAAAGACTCACCAGACAATCCATGAATCCAGGCTGATCTTTGGTAAAGCCTCCGACAAATCCAATGATCGTAATCACCCCTTCCATCTTAATCGCTTTGAGAGATTGTGCCATCGATTTAGGGCCTGCCACTTCAATCACGTGCTTCACTCCAATTCCCCCGGTCAGGCTCTTTGCTTTCTCACCCCAGTTCGGATCTTCCTTGTAGTTAATAACATGGTCCGCACCGAGCTTCTTCAGCCTCTCTGCCTTTGCGGCCGACGACGTTGTCGCGATCACGGTGGCGCCTGCCGACTTTGCGAACTAAACATTTGGTGTCAACATCCCATCCTAGTAAAGACGATCTTGCGTGATGGTCATACCTGGAGCGCAAACATACTGACTCCTCCGGTGCCCTGCGTTAGAACAGTGTCTCCTTGCTTCAAAGCCTGGCTTTCAAGACCGTACAGCGCGTTCCATGCTGTCACTGCTGCACAGCTTAACGTACTGGCTTCCAAGAAGTTTAAGTTCGATGGCATGTGCACCAATCCTTGTTCGTCGAACGTGCCGTATTGACGAAGTGTACCATCCACTGCTCCACCAAGACCTGTACCCATTGAAGGTCCATCGATCGGTCCACCGATATGCCCCTGGTTGAACAAGGTCGCTACCTTGTCGCCGGTCTTGAAACGAGTGACGCGCGAACCGACAGCTTCCACGGTGCCTGCTCCGTCAGACCCGGGAACGATGCCGTCCTTCATAGGGAACGGATATTTTCCCTGAGAGAGAAGAAATTAGATTTGAATGTTGATTACGTAGGATTGCGGAGGGCACACCTGTGGGATGATAAGATCTCGATAGTTGAGGGAGGCGGCATGGACTGTATCGTGTTACATTCCGCGCGGTATAGAAGTTGAATTCTATCGGAATTACGCACTCTTCACGAGCACATCTTTATCACCAAGTTCTGGGATAGATACACTCTCATTCAGCTTCAACGACTCGAAGCCTTCTTTACCCTCAACGTTCCACTGCTGGGTGGTCTTGGGCGCCATAGTATTACGAATTTGCTAATAGAGAGAAAGAAGTTGGAATTGGAAGTAGTGCGCGTGAGGAAACAGTATTGAGAGCAGACACGAGAGATGTTGAACCGGTCCGAGGGAGCTCAATATATACTTTAAAGTTAATGACATAACATGACGAAATTAGGTCCTACTACCGAGAACGACAGACGGGAGGGGCATGCCCTCGGACGGCTAACCGTAACTATTCCCTGCATTTCTAAGCTCTTACCAATTCTGCTATAGCCTTTGTTTCCTAGTCGAAACCAACATGGTGCTACAGGAATGTGGAGAAGCCCTTGATGGAAGGATGAAGCTCCCCGGCAGAATCGAACGCTCGGGCCGAATCTTCCAACTGCCGAGTCCCCGTTTATTTACGAGGCTACAAAGGGTTCTTCTGTGACCCGTACATTCATTTTTTCCTTCTCCTTCGTTTCGCAATGTCTCCAATATCACAAGCTTTACTCATTTATACTATTGCCTCCTTCTTTTGTAGTGTGCGAGTCACAACCTTTGGAAATTCGTACTTCATTTGTAGTCGGAGACCGCGTGGAGATATCTCGGAGTACGTTGCGAGAGACACGCATACTCAAGGGGAGCTGACAAATGTGAAAATGGGTGAGACGGAGGATTTACGAGGCTGCAAATCATTGGCCGCGTTGTATTCCCATCATCAACATTACCAATAATGATTACTATCTTCACACTCCTGAATTGATGATGCAAGCATCCGCTCACTCCGGTCGACCAGGCAGAAGCCCGTTGCCTGAACAAGATAGACGTACGATTCCACAAAGGATCTTGAAAGACTTTGGGCAATCTGGTTTGGGCATTCTAGAACAGCTGAGGTGGTTCCCATGTTGATCCGCAGTTCCTTAGTTTCGTAAATTTATCTTCTTCTTAGACAGAGTGGTCCTTTTCTTATGTTCTGAAACTCTATGGGATCGTTTGAAATCTACCTCTGTCCTCCGCAAGTGGACTTACACCTTAGCTCCAAGCGGAGATTCTTCACTCACCGCTCTAGCTAGATCACATGGCGAGATCCTGACCTCTTACATAACCCAAACGCCGCCGTGGAGTCTCTGTACACATATATAAACCTCCGTTCTCCTTCCCATTTCGCAGCTCACAACATCATTCCTCCATCCTCTCACCTGTGAGGTCAACAATGGGTCGAGGAAAAAGCTTATGGTTCGTCTTGGGAAGGCTCTCCTTCGAAACTGGCTTCGTCTTACTATTTACAGTGGCATTACGGATGATGAAGTTCTGTGAAACTTGGATTTAATAACCGCCTCCATTTCAGCCCAACAATGATGATGCTCGTCGTTTCCAAATATCAGCGAGCGGAGTTCTGTCCAACCAAGCAGCTTATCGCCCTCTCGCTCCCTTCAACCGCGCTTTGCACTGCCCAGTTCCAACACAAGAGCCTTTTAATTTGATATACAGTGAAGTCCTCAAAGTGTGTGCTCCACCGATAGTACGGCACAGAAGTTACGAAAGGGCAGAAGGTTTGAGTGGGTGTCTATGAGAGATTGGGAATCCAAGAATAAAGAATGCATGTGACTGAGAGTGCCTGATGCTGAGTAAGCGACTCAGTAATCTCCTCTAAGGGTTATCTATAAACGCGTCTTTGTCGCGGACATTTTTTCCCTTGTCCTTCAGAAAATGGGCTCTATAGGATTCCAAAATCCCGTTTGCGACAAAAATCATGCGTGGTCTTTGGCGGCTCTGGGCATGAGTCAAGCCACTGGTGTTCCCTATATCATGAGTGTGGTTGGTTGGTGTGGAAGACGATGGTTTGGATATGGTATATTATAGGAGATTGGACGGGGCGATGAAGAAGGGAGATCTTACTACGTACCCTTCGTGATACTCTTCATTATCTGCTGACACTGATGATTGTGAGCATTTCGAAAGGATTCTTCGAGTCTACGTACCCCATCTCCCACTCCGCTCGCGTTCGACTCCAAACCACCCATACATCGTTTTTCTTACTTGGGTTCAATGCTCTGCTTCGTCCACAGGAGTGTGCCTCAACATCTGTAGAATATGTTGTGGGCATGAAGTTGAGGAAGAGAAAGCATGTTTGCCTTTGAAGTTGTGGGAATATATAGGCAGTATATTCAGACTGCTTACACATGTTTCGGCAGTCATTCATTGGGGGTTTAGATCAAGGGAGTCCCGGAGCACGTGGAGGATTGGTCAGACTTCTGGAAGAAGACTTGAAAAGTCTATAAAGCGCCGCCATTCCTGAAAATCATTTCCCATTTCTTCACAAAATTGAGCTTGTGGAGGATAGAGCAAAAGTAAACCAGATCTCATCCTTGATGTGGGTGGTGGTGTTGTCTTCGTGCGGCGGAGGCAAATTCGGGATTTGAGCAACCAAACGCAACAATGATGATCTTCTCCATCATACCATGTTGCTGAAAGTCGTCATCGTCCAAAACTGAGTCCCTTCTCTAACTCTGATGTGCATCTTTTGTGTTCTAGTCAGATGCCGATGCTGTATATAATGTGGATAAAGACGCCAATCTGCAGATCTGTTGTCTTTGGCTACACCTTGCATGATTCACGCATTTAGGAATACATATGCTTGTGCTGATGGCAAAGTAGCATACACTAACCTTCGTAAGCGCTCAAATGGAAAGGGCTAATCGCCCTCTTCTGGTACTGTTCATCGTAGGTAAGTGGGGGGACATTTTCCAATCAATCAAAAAGAAAGTCTAAACTTTGAGTTTACCAACCATATTTCGGACTGTGCGTGTGTGTTGGAAGTTACCTAGTAGGTGGCTAGTAGCTAACTAATCT